>JAURVB010012908.1:0-183999 GCA_033002965.1 Piper betle | reverse complement strand
TCAAGACATGGTTAAAATGTATGTGGGGAAAAGCGCCTACTTCGATAATCACAGATCAAGATGGTGCAATGCGAAAGGCTATTGCAAATGTTTTTCCGAGTAGCCATCACAGGTTTTGCTCATGGCACATATCTAATAATGCCATGATTCATCTCAAACAGTTGAAGTCCAACCATAGTGAATTTGAAAAAGAATATAGTGATTGGATATATAGAAGCGAAACAATCACTACATTTGAGGAGAAATGGCAGCTAATCAAAGATAAATACAATTTGGACAAAGCAAGTTGGTTGTCGTCAATGTATGATGTTAGACACCATTGGATATCTATATACATGAGGGACAAATTCTTTGCAGGTATGACTTCGAGCCAAAGAAGCGAGAGCATGAACTCATTTTTTGATGGATTTGTGCATTCACAAACCCCACTTGCTGATTTTGTGAGGCAGTACGATAGAGCGTTACAATCTCGTAGATTTGATGAGGAACAAGAGGATTTTCATACTTTGAATTCTAAGCCTGTGCTATGTGGATACTCTCCTCTAGAGGCTGAAGCAGGGACATTGTACACGAGAGCAAATTTTGATCTTTTTAAAGATCAATTGAAAAGGAGCCAAGGTTGCATTTACAAGAAAATCTTCAAGGCGGGTTCAATAACAAAGTATGAAGTTTTTCCACATGATGATGAAGCTACAAAACATGTTGTTGCATACCAAACTTGTGGAGAAATAAATGCCACATGTAGTTGCAAGAAATTTGAAAGTGAAGGAATTTTGTGTATGCACATTTTGAAAATTTTTCATAAGAAACAACTCTGCAAAATGCCAACTCAATATGTGCTATACCGTTGGACAATTAAAGCGAGATATTGTTATTCAAACCGGAGTGAGGATACCAACAGCGTTCATGCCTCTAGAAGTCCACTTACCCCGTTGCAGTTATGGAAATTTCGGACAATGACTATCCGATTGCAAGATTTGGGAACAATTTCCGATGAGCACTATCAATTTGCACTACCACTTTTAGAAAATTTGGTTGAAAACCTTGACAAGATTGGGAGTTCATCTTCAGGGAGAGTCCAAACAAGCAACGAATCCGTTGGCAGGCAAGTTACAACTTCAATAGAGCATATTCCCCAAATTAGTATACGTGACCCCTCTCAGTTGCGTACGAAAGGTCGGCCAAAGACTAGTCAACGATTGAAGGCAGGATATGAAGTTGCTCAAGATCAAAAGAAAAAAAGGATGTGTAGCATTTGTAATGAAAGAGGTCATTATTCAACAACATGTAAAAATGTTCATAGCAATTGTAACAATGATCGCCTGCAGTAGGATATTTTTGGGCTTATATAATACATGATGGAAAATAGTATCTTTGTATTTTTTGTGTATTTTGTGAAAATGTCATCTTCTAGAATGTTATTAAATGTCATCATTTTTTGTGTATTTTTTGTGTATTTTGTGAAAAATTACTGAATTGATCAAAATTACGGCGGCCGGTCGATGATTGGGCCGGGTGCGGGAGACGCCGGCGGCGGGGGAGGGGGACGGCGAGGTCGGCGTCTTCGCCGACGAGGTCGAGGGCGCGGCCGTAGGAGGTGTCTTCGGTGCGGAAGCGGCCGGGGTGGTTGTTGCAGAGGCGGGACCGGAAGATGGCCGGCAGGTCGAGCTCGGGCCCCAAGTGGCCGACCTTGGACAGCACCAGCCGGCGGTGGGACGAGAGCAGCAGCATGCGCTGCAGCTTCCCGGCGAGGGTGCCGGCGAGGCGGAGCGCAGCAGGCGAGAGGCGGACGGAGAGGAGGTCGGAGGCGGTGGGGCGTCAGACCTCGAAGAGGCTGGGTAGCGCTTGACCATGGCGAGGGGGATGGATCAGACGGCGGCAGAGGGGGGTAGACGGCGGCGGTGGAGGTCGGCAGAGGGATGGATGAGACGGCGGAATATCAGGGGGGAGGAGGTCGGCCACGGAATATGAGGGGGTGGGGTGATTTTTCCCAACCGTTGGATTAAATCCAACGGTTGGGAAAAACTGCAGCACAGCCATCTTGGCTGTGCTGCAGCACACCAAACCTTGCCTCATGATATATATGATATACTGAATTAGACTCTGAATTTATGGCTACATTTCTCAATTTTCAAATGTACGTTTTGAAGAGCCAACAAGAGAACATTGTGAACAGCCAGATTAAAACTAATGCCAAATAATTACTGCGGGCCAACTTTTTTAGAGGCGTTAAGTCGGGATTAAAGTCATAAACGTCATCTTGACACATTAGCAGATTAACGTGTTAACTTATTCAAGTTCCCAGTAACGTATATATATATATATATAAACAAGCGATACTGCTGGCCATGATTTTCCTTGCAGAAATTGTTGCTTCCTCTGCATTTGATAAGCATTATCAGAATATATGAATATCTTTTCCCGTCAAAAATTCAAAGATTAAGATGCCAATTGGCACTCCAAAAATGGTTGGTTGATCAAGGACTAATTGCCCCTTGTCTAATTTCATCAGTAAAAGAATCAATCCGGTAAAGTTTTAAGCCTCGAGTGTGGCCGGGTGCACCACCTGAAATTGAAGAAAGATCCAGTGTGAACCTGCAATGCAAAAAGAAGCAACATGAACTTGGAATTTGATTCGTATAGAACCGACGACAAGGAATGTACTGGTACCCACAGGTTATTTGCTGCCTTCCCAACCTCAGCAGCTCCAAGCTGCACAAGGATTTTCTGACCTTTTTCGCCAAGTTCTTTGTCTGAAGTACCATTCAAGTCTGCAGTAGAAGTCATCACCCAGATTCATGTTAGCTTAGGATAAGGACTCAAACCCAAAATGAGATCATGAACACATTCAAATATTAAATTACATGAGCTGGACTTGTTGACACTTCCATCAAGACCCAGAATTTTCTGCATTGAAAGTATGAAATTATTATTGACATAAAATCCCATCCCCATGCCTTCCCATGAATAAAACCATGAGTGCAGATTGTTACCTTGAGGTTCACGTAGCATGTTTCAAGATTATCGTTCTCCAAAACATGATCAAATATGCCTGAATTCAGCCCCTGTTCAAGCTCGGCTCTGGCATTATTGAGGCGTTTTTGCATTTGTTCCTCAGTCTCAGTTCCCCTATCATCATTTAAAATCATCTTATATCAATGAATTAAGGTACAGACGGATAAGAGAAAATACTTTCTGAAGGCTCCATACCGTGCCTGAAGCCGTTTCTCAAGCTCTTCAAATGATGGAGGGCGGATAAATATAGAAACTACTTCAATAGAGCTACCCTTCACAGACCTGGCACCTTGAACATCGATGTCCAATATGCATCTCTGCACAAAATTAGAGTTCTCCAACTGATCAGGCATTTGCGACAATGCACTATAAGAAACAGAGTAACTTTTAAAGACTTTATAATTGGAAACCTATCCAGGATTTAAACGTCTGAAACAGACAATTGGCTTCCATGCTTCCATTTAAAGCCAATAATGGCCCACGACAATATTTTGATCAAAGACTGATCAGATGCAAAGAGATGGATATTTGCATTGAGTAGCAGTAGTCATCATAAAAGAAGTGTCTCAATTGAAAGCAAAAAGACACATCGCATGACTGGACAAACTTGGGATGATAGTTCACTGAAAAAGCACTAAAATCTATACCTTTCCCGAATCTGTAACTGTTTCAACTGCTTCAACACTCGTTCCATATAGATTCCCATGTACATGGGCAGATTCAAGAAATTTCCCATCTTCTATACCTTTCTCCATTATGTTTCTCTCCGTAAAATGATAGTGAACACCATTAACCTCTTTCACCCTTGGTGCCCGTGTAGTGTGACTTACAGAAAAGCCAAACGTCCAAGGGAAATCTGCCTGGAGTCTGGATATTAGTGTGCCTTTTCCAACTCCAGAAGGTCCACTAATAACAACAGGCTTAAGAGCCTCCCCCACCATGCCTTTACTCCAAGCAATGACCTCGGTTTCTAATGCCGCCGCCTTCTCTCTAACAAAGGGGGTACCCACCTGAAAATGCAGCAACAGATGTAAGTACAATGAATATACAACATTTGAAAGAATTGGCCAGAACATGCTTGAGAAAATAAAAAAATCAAGTGCAAATCTGTGAAACTAATTAACATAAACCATAAATAACAATATGTTTTCAAGACCTCAAGAAACCAGATGCTGTCATCTGGTGGCGCATCCCTTTTAAGAATCATGATCCTATCGTCATTTAGAAGCACAGAAGAGTGGCTTCTGGATGCAGCAGGTCTCGTCCCTAAGATGGATGGTGTATAACTACAAATTCATTGTCCATTAGCAACATCAAAATCATGTACCTAGGAGAAAAAAGTTGGAAGTAGAGACTGCAACTAACCATTTTCCTAACGACTTATCAAAAATTTGGACACTGAGTGATGAAGCTGCTGCATCGTCAGATCCACCGACAACAAACTGATCAAGATAAACATCATCGATTAGATGCATAAACTAGTGATGAATAATTTTCTTAAAGCAAACAAAGGGCGATAAAAGAGGCATGATAGACTCACAATCCTTTGGCCAACTATTGTAAATGTGCGAAAGCCTTGTGATTCTGAATCAAAATCAAGAGAAGGAATTCCTTGACCATCAAAGAATAAACCTTGCACTTCACCCTGATTGCACCCAAAAAACAGCGCATGGTTAAACAACATATCATTCAAACCACAAAAAAAAAAAAAAAAATCTGAACAGCAAGTAAATCCTAGAAGTCCCAGCACATTCTAAAACTCACCATATGCAATTCTACAGCTTCCAAAGCCAAGCTATAACCTGGACACCACAAAACATCAAAGTCAATACTCAACAAAACAGACAAACCAGAGCACAAAACCAATAAAAGCAATAATCAAGAACTCAATTTTTACATGCTAAGAAAGAACAAGCTATTCAAACAAGAAAAAATTCAGATAAAAACACAAAACTTTGCATTATAATCCCACCGCCCACCTCCAAATGTATGTAACATCATCATTGAGATCAACATCGACATGAAACAACAAAAGAATCAAACTTTGAAAGAAATAAACCCATATAATACCAAACTAAACAACCAAACACCAACACATACAACAACAAATATGAATATTATATTAAAAAAAACAAATCACCTAAGATTTCTTCAGAGCCCCGGATCACAAACAGAAAACTAACGACAATGCGATCTGGATAGCAAAAAAAGTAAAATAAGAGGACTCCACGGACAAAGGAAGGGACTTTTTTTATATTTGGCCACCTCTGCCTGTCTTATTTGTGGCCAGAAGAGAAGGAGGCCCTGAGATGGATAAAGGAGGAGCTTTAGAGCTTAGAAAGGCGGATGCGGAATTGGGTATGGGCAGGTTTTTCAATCAATCAATCAATGTTTGGAATGGGAGGAGGAAGGGAGGGGAAGACGGTGGCAGGAAGGTTCTTCTCATGTGGAGAAGAAGCTGCTTGGATTTTGTACGTCTTACTTCCTTTTCTTTATTTTTTATTTTTTGTTAATTTAATTATTTATTTAATTAAAAATATAAAACTTAGGGCGAGGACCATTGGTTGGATAGTCGCGTTTGTTAGATTATTAATATCATATATAAATGACAGTTTTTTGCCCCCTTTTTAATAGTGCATCATGCACTGTTTTCTACATGTCCTGTGATCCGATGGCCTACACCCCCCATACACAGCCCGCCCGGGTGCCCCTCGATTGTGGCCCCCTACCACCCCTTCGGCTGCGGTAGAAGGGGGGTCAGCCGAGGAGGGCAAGGGGCAGCGGGGAGAAAGGGTGGAAGGGGTGGTAGGGTGGCATGGAGGCGGCGGCCGGGTCGGTGGAGGCTGTGTGGTTCGATGAGGGGGGACAACAGCCTTTTATAGCCGCGTAAGAAGACGGGTGAGAGGGTGAGAGGCCAAAAGGTGGGCAGGCGGGAGGCAGGCGAGGGGGTGCTGTCCAGCGGCCTATAAAAGGCAATGCATAATGTACATAATATTCAAATCTAACTGTTCATAAAATATAGCGCATACCAATAACCCTTATATATATATATATATTAGAATAAAAAAATTAAATAATAAAATAAAACAAATATTTTCTAATATTTAGAGTAAAAAACTAGAATAAAACAAATTTTTATTTTAAAAAAAGACTTATAAACACATAACAAGACCGGACATGTCCGGTCAATATCAGTACGACCCGGTCCAAACTTGAATTCTCCAATTCTCATTGGACCACCTCACCATTGGTGGGTTGGTCAAACAACCACGTCGGCAATACTTGTGGGCCCACCAAGTGTTAGGCCCATCATTTGACCCATTGCTACACGCGCGTCTAGGCCCGTCCCCCTCCAACTTGTCCAAATGTTCGCCAAACCGAATCCGGAATTGGCCACTAATACTCCAATTCCTAGTATCGTCTCATACTTCGTATGTCTCTCTCTCTTTTTTATCCAAAGCTTCAAATATATATATATATATATGGAAATAAGGTTTCTGTGCTTGAGCACAGGCAGCTTGCCTGTGCTCAAGTTTTATCTTGGCCGTTGGATTAGCATCCAACGGCCAAGATCAAAAAAAACAGGGGTGCGGCCGGCGTGCCGCAGCAGCGACGGCGGAGGGGGCGGAAGGGGGCCCGGCCACGGCGACGGCCGGGGGGGCGCGCGACGGGGACGAGGTTGGTCCGGGGGCGGCGGCCGCGTGGTCGCCGGTCGCCACACGGGGGCGCGGCGCGGCGGGGTGGCGGGCGGGGGCCGAGGGGGGCGCGGCGGGGTGGCGGGCGGGGGCCGAGGGGGGCGCGACGGGGTGGCGGGCGGGGCCGAGGGGCGCGGCGGGGGACGGGGGGGGGGCGTGGCGCAGCGGGGTGGCCGGCGGGGGACGGGGCGGGGTGGCGGGCGGGGGCGCGGCGGGGTGGCGGGCGGGGGCGCGGCGGGGTGGCGGGCGGGGGACGGCGACGGGGAGGCGGCGGGGGCGGCGGGCCGGCAGGGGAAGAGCGGGGCGGCTAGATCCGCCGCCCCGCGCCGCCGGTGGTGGGGGGAGGGGTCGCCGCCCCGTCGGCCGGGGGCGGCGACGGGCCGGGCAGGGGGTCGCGTCGGCCGGGGTGGCGGCGACGCGTCGGCCGGCGGCGCGCTTTTTTTTTTTTCATCCAGCCGTTGGATTGAATCCAACGGCCGGATGGCTCAAGCACAGGCAGCTTGCCTGTGCTTGAGCACAGTAAATACGCCCTTACATATATATATATATATATATATGGTTACATTCTTCACTTCCAAATTGCGGGAGCTGTTCAATGGAATGTCTCACATTTTATTTTTGCTAATTTCCTAAGTTGATTGCTGTGCATGGGTGCTTTCTCTTTTATAGTTTCAGACGTAACATAGGAATTAGAATGAACAAAAATTACCGGTTTGGCATATGGTCATAGCATGCAAGTGGTAGTTTTCTTATTTCATATGTATAGGCAGTAGTTGGTATGAGTAAGATGGAATATCTAGCCAAAAAATACCACCTATCCAACGGTCGACCATAGTCACTCAATAAAGCAAGACATACCCAAAATTTTATAGAACAAGAGCTTAACTTCGCTGTCACTAAGAAGCCAATTGTTGGTGACATCCCTCTTAGTGATTGGCTTCCCCATTTGCAAGTAAAACATGTCTTTGTTAGTAAGCAATACTTGTTATGTTTTACACGCATATAATCACTAGCATTACATAAATCTATCCTAGATTGTGTGGAAGCATTTTGCGTTTTGAGAGCGCCCGTTAAGATCTCTGATGTATAGTCTATTTGTCTCTCAGTGGTAGACGAAATATTTGACTCTTTTCTTGTCAAGTTGGAGAAGAAAAACGGGGCCATGCCAACTTCTTCAGGCTGTGCCATGGGAGATGTTTCGGTCAGGGCTAATGGTCAACTTGATGTTTCTCTACTCGTCTTCATCCTCTCATTTAGTTAGGCAGGCCAGCTGCACATTCACAAAATATTTCACGATCAAGGAAGCTACAAAGTCATGCAACTGCTTTGGGATATTGTGAAATTAATATACGTTTCATTGAATTAAAACAAGATGGTTGGCTAGCATATATAACACGGTTATCTTGACTTTTCTTAATTCCATGTTGTAGCCAATGGTAAACGAAATCAATAAAGGGGCGAGAGGATATTGCGTGTACAATTATTAACGTGGCCCAAGGTCAACATAGAAAATAAGAAATATCCAATATGTTCGCCGGTATATCTCCACTGAATTGAAGTTCATTGCGTTGACTAACAAAATAAGTTTCCATCTTGTTTCAATGCCTAACTCCTTTGCTTGTCTTCCACTTACAAGCAACCCTCTTTCTCCACTCTACTCTTTCCAGTTTATAATAGTGATATTGACCTTGTGCTGCCTCATCTCGGAAACCAGACCATACCGAATTTTTTGGCCGAGTCAAGATGCTAGGAATTGTTGTACATCAAATGGATGGGAAAAAGTACTTCGCAGTGTATAAAAGCCTAAGCTGGAGGAGGACCATTAGAATTTAGAACATGCTGTTTCGTGTTCCCATAGCCTTTTTCTCCTTCTAGCCAACTCAATTTTTTTACACCTTTACTATCCATACCAGAAACATTATTACAACATTACTCCTGAACTCACAACTCTTGATTGCTTTGAAAAAAACAATTCATTCACTCTTGATGAGCTTGATCTCTTCGCTTGCAATAAAATTGAAAACATTAACTGTAATCTATCAGATAAATTCTTCATTGCCAGAAAATTACTAGACATTACTTCTCTAAAAGAAATTTTGGGCTCCAATTATTCGGATCTATAGTTACAATAATACAACGAGAAAGATCTGGGACGAAAAAACTATACTATCTTCCTTCATTGACTTCTATTTGCTCATATATGAGAACTGCTTTCTGATTCTGTCTATGCTGCTTTCTTCTACTTGTTCATCAGTGCCGAATCTTCCACTCGCAAGGACGAGTTTTCAGCAGCTCCGCTTCCTTCAGCAGTATCATTAGTTTATTATCATAACTATGTGGTTGCTGCTTTTCGATTAGTCCAGATAAAGCCAATCTCGGAGACCACTCAAGGACATCATCAATGATGTTTGACACACGTTTTTGATACCTGCAAAACAATAGACTTATTTTGAAAAGGAGAGTTTCTATTTGATGCTCAATATCTAGTATGTAATAAACTTTGTTCACCAACATATTCAGGCCGATTGCAGGACTCATTCAGAAGTCATCAAAGCTCAAATAGTAGAGGAAATCACATTCCAAACCCAACAAAAATGAAGCCTTGTAACAACTACTACAAATTTACAATCAAGGAAGCTAATTGGCGAAATCAATGCACTGGATAAGTACATCACCACACAAGCAATTTTAACATATAGTCCTCAGCAGCAACTAAGGATTCAGAAATTGCTATTAATAACCTCCTTGAACCAACGCCATAGATCCATAGTGCAACTAGGATAAAATGTAGCTTCTCCTGTCACTCCAAATCGTAAACTTGTCTCACTACCAGCACATTAAAATTCATGGCAACTTATAATTCAAAATGAGGAAACAAAATTAAGAATCTCTATATCAAAATAATATTATAAATAATCAAGAATTATTTAGATTAAAATTATGAATTACTCAAGATTTGTCTATCGGTTGAAACTCTCATGCAATGTGCAATGGGGGAGTAGGACAATCAATTAACGTTAAAAAATAATTAAAAATATTAGATAAATAGTAATAAAAAATATTTTTTTAAAAATTAACTGAAAGTCGATGAATAAAATGTCTTCCTTATTAAACAAATAAAAGAAAAACTCATAAAAGAAAAAACAAATGAAACCGTCAATAGATTTTTTTTTAGAAAAAAAAGATGAATAGATCTAAATAATATATTACCATTATTTTTTGAATGAATTGTTAACAATGAATATCCCAGGGTGATCCAAAAAGAACAAAAAGGTAAATTTTATGGAAGACTTTTTAATATAAAAAGGTTTTAACATCCTAGATGCAATTATAAAATACCAAAATTAAGTATCCAATCATCTGAATCTTTTTTACAAAGAGATATTTTTTACGAGAGCATCTTTTTGTGATGAGCATGTGCATTAAACGATAACGACAGTAACTATAGCATAGAAAAGTCTAGAAGTCCACTTGGCCCGTTCTTCTTCATCCTTCTGGGGCCAAAAATGGAATAACTCTGACAAGATTGCTTTCTCTGCTAAAATATTGGGGAAAACCATACTCTTTTGCCAACAAGAATCCATATAGCTCCAACTATAATTGACCTCACTGACAAAATAGAAACACATCACGAATTTTATAGCTCATGACAAAAAAATGACTTGTGAATTGTTTTATTTATGTCATAGGGGCAAATACTTTAGATCTTAATTTGCGGCCATGATTTTGGAATATCTCATAACACAACCAAATAATTCACGACTAGTCCTATTCTAGCTCAAAACAAAGTCACAGAAGTTATACAATGTATGTGAATGTCCAAAGATCAGATATTTGTACATTTTAATTAACAGTAAAACTTTTTTCATATGAATGACACTTATAGCTACCCAAAATAGATAAACGAGATGCCCAACCTCAGATCACACAAACAAGTAACACTTATGTAATTTGAAAATTAAAACAAACAGATCTTGACGTTTTGATATTGCTTCAAAATGAACTTTGAGATAAACAAATTGCAAGTTGCACAGATTAAACCAAGCACTATTTTTCACAAAGAAAAAAATTGTCAAATACACATGTATTAATTTATATGAAAATGCAGAGTGCAATTGTATCAACATATATATAATAATTTTAATATTAAAATAATAAGTCTGTCATTGTATTTACCCAGCAGCAGGCTCAGTATCAGCAAAAGTATTACAGCACAGGCATAGAGGACTAAAAGCTTGCAACAATGAGAAAAGACCGGAAACAGGCAAATAGCTAGGGTTGCCACAGGCCATAAAAATGAAAGGGGTGTTTGTCCTAACGGACTTTTTTCACATAGATCCATGCAAAAAAAGGCATCATTCTCAGAAAATACTTGGTCCTGCAAGAGTTGACATAGAACAATGATCAGAACCCAAAACTTCCTTTAGCTCAGGATGAGTCTTTAAAAAAGCCACATAATCCTACCCCCGGGAATATTCTACACGCGCCTCTTGCAAAACAGCCTACCATGATTCAAGCTTCTTATGGTCTCTCAGCTTGTCAGCAAACAACTTGAGCACATCTTTCCCATGTTTCTGCAACACAAGTACACAAAATCTAACTTGGAACCAAAACATATAGCTAATCACACAAATGTTACCAGTCTGATCAAAGTAAATTAAGATGAAAAAATTTAAACTCACTCCTCTCTAAAAAAATTAAAAAAATAAAAAAAATCAATCTTTCAGCATTAGAAACTGTATAATAATAGAAGGGGAAAAAAACAACTTTGATGCTAAAGATTAATGGGAATTTCAAAAAGCAAACCACTTGATGATCACTGGCCGCAAAATTACCACAATACGACATTCAAAGTTCCTCTACTTCCACAAACAATCAAACACAGACATAGGATCGAAACAGCAGTCTACCCTTACCCCCAATCCAATCTAGAAAGCTCCCAAATTTGCACGAAAACCACCTAGATCGAGCAAAACGAGCGTCAAATACAAAAAGAGAAAGCTGAGAAATGCAGACCTTGGGGGCGGCGTCGTCCTTGCCACCGGTGTGGAGGCCGGCACGGAGGACCCGCTTCTACTCGGCGGCGGCCTTCGTCATCGGGTCCTCCGCCGATAACCGGCGGGGAAGGATCGCCGGCGGCGGCGAGGGAGGGAGGGAGGGGTGATCTCAATCACAGGTCTTTGACGTCTATGCTTATTAGACTTCCAAATCGACGTTTTTGGGCTTAAAAGTTACCTAATTGCTATATGAAGGTCATAAGTGCTAATAAGACGTAATTTAAGTAGATCAAGACAAGGAGGTGTACATGTATTAATTAGTTATTAGGAGACAATTTAGGCATTGGGAAGGTTTTTTTAATAATTTTAAGGATTTGAATTAGTTATTTTTATTACATGCGATACAAATTAGTTTCCACATCAAAGAACAACCAAAATAATTAAAATTATTAATTTCATCACCAAAAAAATCATTAACAGGAGATTTACATAGTAGAGACGCAATCATCAATTGGGGGCTACCAATGATAGAATTAATACAGCCTACATTCGTGTTGTTCAATTACTGGGAGATGTTTATTGTTATTAGGATGGATTAAAATCTTAACTATGATTCATTTTAAGAGAAGTCATAATAACTAACTATAACGATAATCATCGTCCTCATAATAATTCATGTACGTGTTCAAAAATAGTGGGCAGTAAGGGAAGAACAAACGTTCATACCAAGAAGTCCTATGAAATATCATTTGGAATTGCAAATTTCTTATGTGAGTTGATATTCAGAAAACATATAAGCAAACTCAAATCTTTTGTTTCCGCATTGTGATCAGTTTACAGTTGTGCAAGCATCCCAAGCACGAGATCATCATCCTGGGAAAGATATACCACCATGATTTTGAAGCCATCAGAAACTATTCCTTGTTCAAAACTTTGGGCACTTTGATATAAGGCTCATCATAGCTAGGAACAGCAGCCAATATAGCTTGTCTGAGATGATATCAACAAGATTGTATTCAGAGCTCAGGGTTGTAGAAACAACTATCAAGAGAGAATGAAGGATGAAGCAAAATTACAACTACTATTTGACCTGTTATCAAATGTCTCTGGGGTGTCAGGTCGTGAACTATCACCAATTTCTGTATCTGGAAGCCACAGATAAATGGTCAATAGTAGAAACTGCTATTTAACAGACACCACATAATGGGGGGAAATCCGTACTGCTAGGTAAAATTGTGATCCAGAAATTGCCTCTACATAAATAAAGTGAAGTAAAACAGTCCTTTGAAATTAAAAAACCTGAAGGCAAGAAAACAAAGAAACAGGGTAGGCTTGAAGTACGTGATGAGAAGCTCGGATCAACCACAGCCCAACAAATTACACTTCCACCGAAACAAGGTACGATCCTTATAAACAGCACATTACAGATTTCTAAGGATACTTAAAAAGTGAATCCAGTATGGCACAAAACATAATCAAGAACACAAATATGCTCCACAATAACAAATGGAAACAAAGATACTGGAATTTTGCATAAATTTAAAGTTCTAGTTATAAGACTTTGGGTATTATATATTTACAAAAATTATTCAGACTCAAAGCAAACGCCCAACACAGCTTGAATAACACTATTGACTAACCAGCTCGTAGTGCAGGTTCAACGCTTTCAAGATCAACACCTTGAAGCTGCCCAAACCTTCAACGAGAAAAGTATGAAAATCAATAACACGAAGCACTTATTATTAAGTAAAGAATTATATTATCTTCACACAAGTAACTAAAGTTAGAAGAGGGTTTTTTTTTTAATTGGACAGAAAACTAACAGAATATTCAGAGCACAAGTTACCATAGAATTCAAATAATGGGAGAATTTGTAAGACAGAAAAAAGGAGCAGTAAACATTTCTTAACGCCTTATAACAAACAAGTCATAGATCATTATCCAATTCATGAACACCGGGAGACAAAAATATTACAACTTTCTTCAAAATATTGAGGAATGTACCAGTCTATAACTTGATTGATCTTTGGAGCAAATTCCTCCACCTGCATTCACACAAAAGATTGCTACTTTATCAGCCGTAAGACTTAACTCATCCACTATTCTACCCCACAAAAACACTATGTAAGCTTGTTCTCCACTAAGCAGCTCAATCATAACCAAAAATTGAAACTTATTTCCGGCGAAATTCCAGCCAATGCCCCCATAATGATTGGGCAACACCAAAAGAACAGCAAGAATGACAATTTGTTCAACAAGTAATACAGAGAAGGAGGAAAACGAGGAGTGCCTCTTCGGGCGTGAGGGAAATTCGAGCGGCTTCGGCAAGGCGGGGGAGGTCAGGGGGTTGGAGGCCGGAGCAGGCAGATAAGTGGCGACCGCTGCGGAGACTCCGGCGGCTCGGCAGGGCTCCGTCGAGTAACAGCCGTGCTCCGGCAAGGAACGGCCGCACCTCCGCCGCCGAGGAGCCGAGGAGGAGGCGGCTGCCCATTTCCCGGCCACTGGTCTCGTGTCTAACCCCGGGGACTGGATAATATAATCATAAAATTAGCAGAGTTAAAAAGACAGTTCTACCCTTAGGGGTATAAATGCATTTCTAGATTTATTTATTTTTTGTAATTTTTTTAATGCTTTGATTTGTAAGGTGGCAATTGAACTGAGCCGATGAACCGAATCATGTCTCTTTATTTTTTAAAAAAAATTGTTAGCGTCTTAATCTTCATTTTTGGTAAATTAATTCGAACTTAAATTTAGTTTGACACGTACTCTGTCTATCATCCATCTTATTAGTTTGTAAATTAGTTAAGTTATACTGTATTGAAAATGGCATATTGTCTATTACGTTATACTGTATATATTATCTTACATACAGCTATGGTTGACCGCATGAATCTTGTTACACATTAGACAACGAATAAAACATCATAAATTTTATTTTTCAAAATAATTAGTACTAAAAAATTATAAAAAAAGGAAAATAGCAATGTAAGATGCTCATCATGTTGCATCCTACATAAAAAATGGATTAATGGCTAATTATACGAGAAAAGAATTACATTTATTAATTGTACTCCCACCCAAAAGCTGTCTCGAACTAAATCTTCTTCAAGTGTAATATGCTAAAGCGACAAGCAATCTTCGTATTGAGATGAGATATTTTTACAGTATAAAAGACAGTTCTACAAAAGTATCCACCCCACCCCCAACAATCTCAATTATGTTGGTAAAACGAAATGTAGAAACAATAGAAACCGATCTAAATAACAATTCGGCACATCTTCTCAATAACAATAGTCCCTTTCCTGAGAACTACAAATTACAGCTTTGATGAGATGCAAAGCGATGGTGAGGGCTGCAGAGGTCAACACGAACTCAACAACAAAGTGCAGAAGATTTCATCCAAAAGTTCATAGATCAAACTTCCTCAAAAGCAATTTGATGAAAATGATAAATGAAAAAATTGTGGGGGATATTTTACCTACTCCTTACCACTGTACAGTCAAGCAGATGAAGCTTAATTAAGAAAACATAATGGCACTACTAAAAAACACTAATCATGAAACCAGTTAACCTCAAAAGACATACCTAGTCATACAAGAATCATCTGTGGTATTTATAACCACCCGTTCTCCACTCTTGATAAAAGATGGCGCCTAAAAAACATCAATGGAAGTAAGCTTTCAGAGTCTGAACTTTAACCAACATAACAAGATGAGAGTCTGAAACTTGGAAAAAAAACTTATACCCTTAACAACATTAACGTCCACAAAAAGAGGTCTATAACATTACACCCAGCATAAGCTCACTAAGTAATTCATTTCTACCTGAACCTAATCTTAGTTTCAATCTAAAAAAATTACAAAACACCAGTTACAGCCATCAGCTCAACTTCAAGACACATCTGACCTTACTTCTATCTCCACAAATCTAATCCGTCTTTGTTTACTATGTCAAAATGATAATACAACAATAAACTAAATCCCTCTTGATCCACTAGGCATCGGAACCAGATTTGGCATTGAGCCACCTTACTAATTTGCTCACAGAGAGTGGATGATGCTTCTGCTGTATCAGGATCAACCTTTCAATGCCACTGTAAAATGACCTTATATCCGTTTTGCAAAGTTACTAACAGAATCACTTGGACATAAGGCTCATCTGATGTTCGACAGTACTATACATGATAAACATAATTGACTGCTTAAAATTGTTTGACTACTCAAAGCAAGAAGTCTAACACTTAATAGAACATCAAGCTTACCAGTATAGTAAAGCCATTCTCAAGTAAAACCCTCTTATACCTGCAACATAAACAAGGAGCAAAATGATAAATGGATAATATAAACTTATCGTCTTCCATCTCAAACTTTTCTTACAGGTGAACAATAAATTTCATTGACGAAGAGAAAATCTGTGAGACTAACAAGTAAGAACATACTGAGGAGTTGTGGTTTGTCCCTTAGTCGTAGGTAGTGTTTCGAGTCACTGTACAGGTCACACGAGAAGGAACTGTTGCTGACATTGGCTTTCCATCATAAGTTAGAAGTGTTATTTTCATGTTCTTTGCTGAATTAAATAGTTTGTGACAAATAAACAGGTAAACCAAGAAAAACTTTAACATGAATGACATTATCAACTCCACAACAATAAACTTAAATGCAACTTTTCATGATTTTGTGTGTGTGTGCGTGTGTGCGTGCACATGTGCATTGGGAGAGAAGAGGAGGAGTGGGGCGGGGAGAGAGAGATGAGATATTGAGGAGAAAATTATATTGCTTAATAAAGTGCAATCATGAAGGTAGCAGCAATAGGATTACACTAATAAAAATTCGTACATGTTGAAATTGAGCATCACAAAGGAGTTAAAATAATCAAAATACCAATTCGTGCTGTAGTGTTTCAAACAAGTATAACCTTGTGTTACCATAAAAATTAAACTGCTAAGTACAAAACATAGACAAAGCTGCTCATCTGTGAAAGTTCCTTCAATAAAAACGACTAAAAAGTCTACAGCAAACCATTTGCTACATAGGTGTAATCTAATAGAAACACCACTAGTTAGATGAACATATAATTCGAAGCTCTCAAGATAATAGCATATGAAATAGATTGAATTTTTTTCGTACAGTTGATTTCTAGCTGGCATGCAGATAACACATGAAGGTTATAAGTTATAACAGCCAGAATTACAAAGAAATATGATCAGAAGTAACTCATACCTTTTAGGTAGGCTATGGGCTTGCCAAATAGGTCTTTAGGAACTTCCAGTTGCTCAAATGTCTCGGGCCAACCAAGAACTCAAAAATAAAACATACTCACTCTAAAAATACCAAGAATTCCCATGTTAAAATCCTTGTAAAGCAAAATGTAAATAAACTCACTATCACCTTCCTGATACAAATATGTATATGACTTCTCTTGCACAAAAACCCCTTCATTGCAGAATCAATAACCAAAAGCATAGATGTAATTATGAACAAAATAATAGCATCAAGGTATAAATAAAAGAATTACAAACAATTTTTTTTATCAAAATAAGAATTTCGTACTTTCAATTGCTTCATCTGTACGAAATCTTTCTGTGATTTTATTTCCACTATCAACATCTCGCAGCTCCACCTGGGAAAAAAAATTAATGATGTAAGTCAAAGATCAGGAAGGATAAATCACATTCTCACTTGCCTCCCACCAATAACACCAAAAACTACTAGTCTAAAAACAAGAACCTGTATGGTTGCTCCTCCTCTTCCATGATGCGTATGTTGGGCTTTCAAAACCTGAATGAAAATCAAACGTAAGATGTAGGTGTTGTAAAAGTCCATACTGTAAATAAGACCAGGAACTCCTCTGAGTACCTGGAAAATGCAACCTGTAGACAATCCCAACTAGTCAAGAAACTCTCCATTAAGAACAAACTAGAATGAACGAAAAATATACTCATACAAAAATGATAGAACAAAATATAACACCTTTCCGTTGGATCATATTCCCATTTCTGACCTGTGTAAAAAGAAAAACATTTTGGGATCAAATATATTTGTTCTGAACTCATTTAATCATTGCATTCATAATCCAACTTACAAAAATCCTATCGACAGAAAAAAACAAACAAACAAAATAAACAGCATATATACCACAAATCATCACAATTTGAACGTATTTCATCATTGCATTCATCGTCTCTACTGACAGAAAACTAGCAAACAGTATGAGTTGAAATCATTTAATCATTGCCTTCATCATCCCAATTGAAAAAAAAATCCTATTAACAGAACATTAGAAAATAAAACAACATATATACTACCAAATCACTATAAATTGAAACCACTTCATCACTGTATTCATCATCTCAATCAGAACAGGGAAAAAAACCTCCTAGTAACAGAAATATACAACTAAACCGCTATAATCAATCCTTCAAGCAAGATTACACGCATCAAACAAGTAAAAATTAAGTAACGGCTGAATTCGTCCTCATCACCTACCAAGCACCCATCTTTTCTAAATATAAACACAGCGGAGTAGCTGCAGTTACCATTTTGATCCAAATTATTCAAAAAAAGCAAAGTGCCAAGCAATCATAGTGAAGCACTTACATCGGTGCCGAGGACTTTGGCTCCTCTGAGCTGCCTCGCCGACCACAGGGCGGAAAGTGTGCCACGATAAAGGGAGAGATTCAAGGAAGAAGGAGGTACGGCGGGGAAGCCTGCACGTAACCGCCGTCTGCCGGCGTTCATGGCTGCTCCGGCGAGGTTTTCCGGCGTTCAAGAACGATGGGACTATGTACGTGTGGAAGACGGAGAGTCCGCGTACTTATAAGCGGACAACCGGATCCTATTCGGAGAGGTCGAATATTGTTTGTTGATCTACTTTTCGGCGTCTTTGAACCTGTCCGTACCACGTCGGCGGAAATTCAATTTTTTTGTCCCTTTTGATATCTGGAAGGTAGGAAATATGATTTTTGCTAGAAGGGTTGGATATGGACGATGGAATGATCAATGTGTTCGAAATGTTTATGATTGAATTTAATCAATTGATTATGATTAAATAAAAATTAATTAAATATAGACATTTTTTTATTCGATCAAATGACTGATTAACTGACAAAATCATATATTAATAATATTAGTGATATTTTTAAAAATTATTACCAGATTATCATTGAAAATTATTAAATCTTAATTTTTGAACTTTTCATGGTAATGTAATATTTATTTATTAAAATAATTTTAAAGAAAATTAATTTAAATTTTTATGTTAATTGACACACGAGAAACTAATTAAGAAAAATGAAAGAGATAATGATTATATAAACAAGGAACTAATTTTATATTGAGAAATAAATTATATTTATAATAAAAAATAATTAGATAATACAATAAATATAAAATGAAAATAAAATTTTATTTTGACCAAATTTTGAGCGTCTCCAATTATAATTGACATGACAAAAGAAATTTAACCATAGATCACTGACTTTTTGCGTAAAAGATTACGTGGATGGATATTAGATAGTGCCTTATCTAATGCTCGACCAAACCAACACCCACACCTATTTGCTTACACTAATTAAGAAAATATAGGGTACGTATTCAAATTTTTGTTTGTTTATTTTGATAATAATTTAGGACAAAACTAGGTTATTATCCACACATTATAATATTTTAAAAATTCTATATTGTTAATATTTAAAATTACATTGATAAATAATTAACTATAATTTGAATTTATTATTAATTTAGCATGATTATTTAAACATTGATGTCATGTTATCAATTTTGTATTATCTTATAAGTCGATGTACTCATGTTTCTCAAATGTCATGTTTATCAACTTTTTATATTATTATGCTTCTCATTTTTTTAAAAATTTTGTATAATTGTCTTATGACTGCTATGTTTATCAATTATTTTTAGATAATTATAGAAGAAAGAAGATGATGATCAATATGAATATATATATATATATATATATATATATATAATATTTGGAGTTTATCCTTATTAAGAGTTTTTATTATTTTTAACTACACAAGTAAAAGTGAGAATGAAGGAGAGGCAAAAAAATCATGGTAATATAGTATATAGTAGATAGTAGATATGATTTTTCAGTTGCAATATTGCTTAAAAATTAATAGAATTCAACTTGAATTGAAATTAAAGCTTCCCGTTTGGACGTTTGGAAACAGTTGAATTGAATTTTAAGCTTCCAGTTTGGACGTTGGGAAACCGGCGGTCATTGGAGTTGGAGGCGGATATACTCGAAATTATTAATTGGCAATTATATTTATATGGCGCCAACGCTTAGTGTATCCTTCTAATGCAAATGCATGTAATTATTATGTACAACCAAATTCATATGATCCAAAATAATTAATGGTGTATTACTATATATATATATATATAGTATTATAATAACATAGTAGTCAGGACTACTGGAGCAATGTATGGATTAAGTTGTTTGTATTTATTCAAGAGAAAGTGATCATTTTAGTAGAGTTTTGCATTAAAATTATCCAAAATTTAAAAGTTGTTGAAAGAACTAATTTGTATATATATGTAAGTTAGAAGATGGATCTGAGAATTGGAGTATAGTATTAATTAATCTAGCTTGCCTGCGCAGCGCATGGTTTGCAACTTTATTTGCATGGCCTGCTAGTTTTTACGTAAAACACGAATTCATGGAAACTTGTAATTATAACTCGCATGAAACAATATCCGCGAAACTATATATATTAATTAATCTCAACTTTCATTTTATTATAAGTTAACCACTATACTTAGCCCCAGTAATCTCACATTACAATTATGCCAGCCTAGCTAGCAAGATATATGAACAGATGAATATATAGAGAATTAGCTTCATAAATATTAGAACGTTCAATTCTCATATTTACACTAAATTCTTTCAACAAAGTATGTGCTCAAATATTGAAGAATCCAATTTGAACGCATACTTGCAGATACAAAGAAGAGTATAGATATACGTAGAGTTGTCGTAGGGTCGACTATGAAGTAGAAGCATGGCCATGAGCAAAAGGGTCCGGCAACTGGTCCACTGCTCCCCAGCTTTGTCTGGGTACAACAATGTCATGCACTGGTGAATACTCCTGCAACAAAAGCAAAAAAATTAAAAAAATACAACATGAAAGAGCAACAGGAAAAACATGTCAAAATGACCTTCATGATCTACCTCCATCGACCAGTTATGATCATCTTGGTAACCAATCCAAAGATCAGAATAATTCATAGGTGAAAGAAGAAAGAAACAAATTTCTGAATGTATGTACCTCCAACTTTCTGACGAGCTCTGCTGCTGTTTCAGAGGAAACGACAATCTGCCTAGCAGATTTTTCAATGAAGCCTTCCTCCACCCCTTATCAAACAAGGCGAGCAAACTGTTGTAGTATCCCTCAACATTCAACAGGCCCACCTGGTTCAAAGTTTTTAACAAGCATCAGAACCCATCCACACCCTCAAGTTCATCGCACGAAGACGAGTGCTACAGGGCCGGTGATAATATTTTTTGTGCTATATATGCAAAAACTTTGGAGGAAAATAATTTTAATACCATTTGCCATGAAAATACCATCATCAGGAACGAACTTACTGGTTTCTCATGAATGCCAAGTTGAGCCCACGCGATCATTTCGAGGAGCTCCTCCATGGTTCCATACCCACCTGCTGGATCAATTGAAAGCATGGGTACAATAACGGCTTGTAGGAATTAAGTTTTAAGGAAATCGGTTAAATATAGAAGGAGAAAGCAAAAGTGTGGGAATGAACAATTCATGTGATTGAAATGACCAGGAAGGGCAACGAAAGCATCAGAATGTTTGGCCATTTCTGACTTCCTCTCATGCATGTCCGCAACTGATATCACCTCTCCAATGGTCTCCCCTGATATCTGACAATTTTGGGTTCTCGGTACATCAGCCATTTTTGGTAACAAAGCAAAGCAAAAAAGCAGGAAAAATTTTGGTACAAGAAGCAAGTCATGTACTGCCGATTCCAAGAGCATTTACCTCTTGTGGGATTACAGCCTTGGGAATGATCCTGCCCAAGAGAGAGAAAAACAGCAACCAAATATTTAACAACAAGAGAGAGCAGTTATACTGATCTGATACACTGTTGAACATGACTTCAAAAAGAGTGTGTAGGAGATGAGGAAGATATCCTTCCACATGCATAACTCACCCCGTAACCTGGCAACCACCATCAAAGACAGTCTTGGAGATCAGACCCATGAGGCCCACACTTCCACCTCCATAAACCAGGTTGATGTTTCTCTGAACCTGCGAAAACAGCATGAATTAATTCATATTCTTCAAATGAGGTGCCAAAAGTTGCGTGATCACCAGCTGCTTTCCGAGTTCAAGAGCTGCATCTCTAAAGGCAGGCTTGTAACCAGACCTACTCCCGCAGAAGACACATATCCGCTTAAACCTTCCCCTGCTTCCACTTCCTGAAGCTTTCATCTGATCATCTCCTTCGAGGTCCATCTCCGGTAGCAGCAAAGGCAAGGAAAGAAAATGAGAAAAGGGTAGCAAGCAGCAACTAGATTCGAGCAGCTAGCAGTTTGACAGCCCTTTTTTGTGCTTTAAAAGATGATCTCCTTCCTCTCTTCCCTCTAGCTCTCTCTCTTTCTAGCAGCCCTTTGCCTGCTTAACCAACGGGTACTTTTGTGTTGGAAGGGAGACCAACAAGAATCCATCTCCACCTCTCCTTTCATCGCCAAAATCTATCTGAGAGAGAATAAAAAAAGAGATGGATTTCCCATGATTGTCAGAGAACAACCCCACCTCCACCTTTCACAACACTTTTTGGACCATCCAATCAGTGATTTGCTTTTCCATTGTTCTGATTTTTAAGCTTTACTGCAACTCAGCACTGATCATGAAACCCCCTCTCCCCTCACCTGACACAATCACCAAGTTTTAACTATCAACTCACCACATGCCCATTGGATAACCTGTCCTTCCAACCAAATACCACTCAAGCTGTCAAAGTCTTATGGAAAATATTTCTTTCAAAGACCTAACAAGTTTGTTTCCCACCTCAACTTAATTTGCACTATATCTGCATATTGAATTATCACAAATTAATTATTTACAGGGAGTAAAACTACTTTACTTACTCTTCATATACAGCAGGACTGTGGATGATAAGCTGCGCATGCGTTTCATGCTACAACCACCAAGTATTGCTGCATATACTAAAGGCTATATAATTATTGGATGGTTGAATATATCTACAAACAATTTGTATAACAATCAAATAATTATTGGCCATGAAGTATAAACAATACATATATACACATAAAACCGCTAAAGTCTGAGCTATTTATAATGAATGGCGACATCACAGATGGGGACTTAAAACTGATGTCAACATTGGCCTCATTGTGAAAATAGAATTGCAACTGAAATGCATCTCTCATGAATTATTAAGCTATGTAATAAAGATTAAAGTAGTGGAATCTAGATGACCATAATTCCACTAATCAGACATCCAGATTTTGTTATTTTATGGGCCATTGGCCATGTTAAGAAACAGCAGCTAGGCTTCATAATCAAATGATTAACCTAGACTTATAAATTATAACAATAAAAATCACTTAATATGCAGCCGTATCTTGGATTAGCTAGAAGCTTTGGCAAGGAAAACTTTGTAGGAGAATTCACAATCTACATGCATTAATTTAGAAAATATTTACAGTTAAGTAGTACGCCAATATATTTACAACGATGAAATATTTCGGTGTTAGTACAGTATATAGCGTGGATATATACATATGAGAGGCAATATATATATATATATATATATATATGAGACATGAACTTTAGAGTGATTACAGTATGAAAGCTATGTTATGTGTAGGAAGAGTGATTGGAATAAGCAGAGAGGTGACGAAGATTGGAGAAGAGATGTCTTGGGTGCTTCTTGACCTTTTCCTGTTTTTCACAAAGATCCCGTGGTTCCCACTTAGGTATGTATGCTCTTGCATTACACCAGCAAGTTTTTGCTCTTGTGATGCCTTTTCATTCAACTCGATCCTACATTTTTTGATACTGGCCATGATAATTCCCTCTATTCTTTAATCTGCATTATTACATATGACCATCTTATTAAACTATAATCTTTTGAATAGTGTTCATATTCTCCTCCACGAGCTCGGCTGTGTAAAACAAGTATTTCACATCCACAGTTGATGGCAAGTTTTTAACCAGAATGAGAATCATTGTAATTAGAACATATTTTCGTCTCCTTAGATGGTGGCAAAATCAGGTAGAGCAGATATATATGTACAATATTCAGACAATGTGAATTGCATCTTTGGGAAATCATACATGTCAACTGCAAGGTAGTTGATATTCTAGTGCTGGGTACATGGAAAGGAGCAGAAGCAGACATGTTCACCCAAGATTTAATGTTGATTCTTGTGAAGTCACTTGACTATAATCTTATAACAGCATGCATGTTTAGGTTAGAATCGACCAAGTATATATACCGGATTGGTCACAAAGAGAATCTTAAGAATAGAATACTTTCTAGCTATTTGGTTTGATAGTTAGATTGTTCTTCAAACCAAGTTTGAAGGGTTGCTCTTGCTTTCTTCTACATCTAATAGATGAAGCCATATGAATAGAATCTTATAACAGCATGCATGTTTAGGTCAGAACCGACCAAGTATATATACCGGATTGGTCATAAAGAGAATCTTAAGAATAGAATACTTTCTAGCTATTTGGTTTGATAATTAGATTGTTCTTCAAACCAAGTTTGAAGGTTTGCTCTTGCTTTCTTCTACATCTAATAGATGAAGCCATATGAATGAGACAGGATGTTTGATTCCTTCTGATAACCGAAAGAAACCAAACTTTTTTGAAGTCACTCTAACCGTCGGCAAGGACATGGCCGCCATATCGAAATTTTATGCGTAATTTCATATTAGGATGTATAAATAAGGATTTTCGGTTTATTGTCAAATAATAGAATATAAAAAGCCCTTAATTACTACTTCTGATCTACCACTGAATATGTAATATTTGCATCAAAATAAAAGCTAATTAATTAGCTGCTCCAAGACTTTTTAATAGTTGAAGTTTGTTGGAAACCAAGGCAAAGACCACTCTTATAAAACAAAGCATCCGTGACAACAACATGATCTAAATTTAACAATAAGTGAAAGAAACTAGATGGATTTTTTTTGACAAACATAATACTTTATGGTCTGTTTGGTTGACATACAATTTGTGTAAACGATATGAAAATTTTAAAATAATCAATCTTATCAAAAGTAATTATATTATCATATTTTTTATAATAAGTATTATTAAATTAATGATTTTGTATACAAATTACATATGATTATATCTAAGAGAGAACAAAATAATCACGATGACCTTATGTAATGTAGCCCACACACATGCTCTTTATTGAGGAAAGAAAATTCTTTTTTTCTTATTTCAATAGATGAGAAAAAAGGGACGTTTCTTTTCTCCCATTGAAGAGCATAGCAAATTATATTGTATATATTCTAATTTTAAAAATTCAAACATTTAAAATTTTTATATTATTTATATTTCTTTCATAATAACTAAAAAATTAATTTGTCGTCACGTTTTCTGGTAGCATAGATAATATCTCCGAGATTATAAATCGAAGTTTTACATCCATCATATTCTATGATAATTACCCATCAGAAGAGATCACCAGAGAAGAGATTATAATATTCTAATTAGAAATTTAATTGTTTAGAGTCGAATGAATGATAATAGGAGACCATATTGTTCCAATTGTGTCATTAGTGCTGGTTTTGAACAACCAGCTTTTCATTTGTTCATTGGGCCTGGTGGGCTTTCCCCTAATCAAACAGAAAGAACGAATTTAATGGACCAGTTTATAGAGATGGGCTTCTACATGCCATTTTTAAGAAGTGATCACATCTGATTGTTAAATCATAATCATGGAAAAAAATGATAATAATAATCCGATTCTTATAATGTAGCCTTGGCTCAATATTCTCAATATATTTTTACCCTCCAAATCTTTGCCCTCACTTCTTTTTTCCCACAGTATTAAATCCTCTTTTAATATTTATTTATTTATTTGTTTATATTATACGACAGCAGCCAAAGAGGCCAAATCCGTATACATGTCAAATATGGAAGCAAAATGCCACTTAGTGGCTAGTTCTTGCCTGTATTCGTCTTTGGTTTTTCTTCTTAATAAAAAATATATATACATAATCGCATACTTTGACCATCCATTTGGGTTCCTGTTCTTTTCTCCATCCCTTTATTTATTTATTATTTGTCTTTTTTAAAAGGGAGCGTCCAGATTCAATGAATGTGACTCTTACCGGTTGGATTTGGCCTCTGAAATGCGCATCTCACGTGAAACCCAATTCCAGCCCCCCCCCAATTTTCTATGCCAACCAAGTCTTTTATAAGATTAAAATTCAAAAATAACAAAACTATTTAATTGAATTTGAATAATTAGAAACAATTTATATCAAATACTAAGAGAGCAAGCAAAAGTATATCTCCCACTGCAACATAACTCTTTTATATTATACGGCTCAGTAACATTTTAGTCACAAGGAAAACGGGTCCAAATGATTAAACAAAACCCGGTTAACAAACACCCTTTTATTTAATATAACTCGAACCGGTCGAGCCGCGGCGTAGTTTAGCACCGGCTGTTTCTTTCTTTTGCTTTTGCGCTCTCCCATGGCCGCCACAGGCCGCCACGCCCACTGAGCTCCTCATCTTCCCCTCCTCTGCAGACCTCCATAACGATCAAATTCGAAGCCTTTTCGATCCTCACCTACGAATTCCGCTTCTTCTTATTTTTTGGAGATTTTCGGCTAGTTTTTGGGTGAGAAATTGTGCTCTTTTGAGTCGGCAATGGCGACGTCGATGGCAACTGCGCATTTGGGGGTTGGGAGGGACGCGGCCGCTCATCGGATTCATGTGTTTCATGGTTTGAGGAGTTCAGGATGCTCGTTGGCTGGTCTGCGGAGGAGGAGCGGCGACGTTTCCTCGCCGTTGGCTTCTTCCTCTGTCGTCCGGGCAGTTCAGACGGTATGGAAAGATTTTTTTTGAAAATTTTCATGTTTTTAATGCTGGGTTTGTCTTGTATAGCTGAAAAGTTTTCATCTTTTAGCCGGTTGGAATGGTTGACTGCATTTGGCTTTTGTGGGATGAATAGTGTAATGATCTGTTTCTGTTGGATAATCAAGGAATGAATCTTTGTTATAATTGTGATTTTTATCTTAATTGGTGATTTTTATAAAAAAAAATATTCGTGTGTTAGTTTGTAAGTTCTCTGGATTATTATATGGAAGCATTTTTTTGTTGTGCAGCCCGTTAAACCAAATACTTCTGAGCCAAAACGTAGCAAGGTTGAAATTTTTAAAGAACACAGTAATTTTTTAAGATACCCGTTGAATGAGGAACTTGAGACCGAGGCGCCCGACATAAATGAGGCTGCTACCCAATTGATTAAATTTCATGGGAGCTATCAACAGTATGATAGAGATACTCGCGGGAAGAAAGTGTATTCTTTTATGCTTAGAACTAAGAATCCATGTGGTAAAGTTCCAAACAAGCTGTATTTGGTGATGGATGACCTTGCGGATGAATTTGGAATTGGTACTCTTCGTTTGACGACTAGGCAAACTTTCCAGCTGCATGGGATTGTAAAACAGAACCTCAAGACGGTGATGAGCACTATCATACACAACATGGGCTCAACTCTCGGTGCATGTGGAGATTTGAATAGGAATGTCCTTGCTCCTGCTGCACCATTCCAGAGAAAAGATTACTTGTTTGCGCAAGTGACTGCGGAAAATATTGCAGCTCTTCTTACACCTCAGTCGGGTGCATATTATGATTTGTGGGTTGATGGTGAGAAGTTCATGTCTGCAGAGCCTCCTGAAGTGGTGAAAGCCCGTAATGACAATTCCCACGGAACAAATTTTCCTGATTCTCCAGAACCTATTTATGGTACTCAGTTCTTGCCTCGGAAGTTCAAGATTGCTGTCACTGTCCCTGGTGACAACTCGGTTGATATCCTGACAAATGACATCGGTGTTGTGGTAGTTACTGATTCTGATGGGGAACCACAAGGGTTCAACATTTATGTAAGGATACACAGATGATTTCTATGATAATATTCCTCCTTTCATGTTAATGTTTTGTCAATTGCCTACAATACATGTCTTCATCATTTGCAGGTTGGAGGAGGCATGGGGAGAGCTCATAGAATTGAAACTACATTCCCTCGCTTAGCTGAGGCCCTAGGGTATGTTCCAAAAGAGGATATATTGTATGCCGTTAAAGCAATTGTTGTCACGCAGCGGGAAAATGGTCGAAGAGATGACCGAAGATACAGTAGGATGAAATACTTGATTAATGAGTGGGGTATTGACAAGTTTCGTGGTGTTGTTGAGAAATATTATGGGAAGAAGTTTGAGCCTTCTAAGGAGCTACCAGAGTGGCAATTCATGAGCTACTTGGGATGGCATGAACAAGTAAGCTTGCACGTCCCCATTTTACTCTCAATTTGTGTGTGTTTAACGCTATATATTCAACATGTTGTTAATTAAGTATAGCTTGAGCATGGTACTATCCTTTGTTATAGGTGTTCTGTTTGGAGTGATTTCAAATGTTTGTTGTAGGGTGATGGTAAAAGTTTTTGTGGCATCCATGTTGATAGTGGTCGTGTTGGAGGACAAGTGAAAAAGACTCTGAGGGCAATAATTGAAAAGTATAATTTGGATGTCCGTTTGACCCCAAACCAGAACATTATTCTGTGTGGCATCCTCCCGGAATGGAGGCAGTCTATCACTTCGGCACTTGCTCAGGCTGGAATGCAGGTATGGTTACAGTTCAGCTCTAAACAGTCTCATGTTTGCATTACAAGTAGAAGACCTTCAGTTAATTCCTGTAATTCACATAAGCAAAATGTGACTAATATTTGTTATCAGGAATCTAGTGCCATCGATCCTCTCAATATTACTGCAATGGCATGTCCAGCTCTACCACTATGCCCTCTTGCTGTAACAGAAGCTGAGAGGGGTATACCCCAAATACTTGAACGTGTTAGAGCTGCACTTAAAAAGGTAAATCCAGCTGTATTTTATCGTTCAATGTGATTGAAAATGAACTGCGTTTGATTTTCTTGGTGTATTTCAAAAAAGTGGTGTGGGAGTTTTATGCTATGGGGCAACTGGAATTCTTCGTCTTTCCTATTTTCTGAAGTTCAAACTTTTGTGTCAGGTTGGCCTTGAAAAGGATGAATCACTGGTTGTAAGGGTAACTGGATGCCCAAACGGGTGCGCTAGACCCTACATGGCTGAGCTAGGATTGGTTGGTGACGGACCAAACAGCTACCAGGTATCTGATACTCACAATTTGGATATACTATTTTCTTATATGGTGTAGTGAGATGATGCGAGTATAACTACATAAATAGATATGGCTGGGTGGAACTCCCAATCAAACCACTTTGGCCAGAAGCTTCATGAACAAGGTAAAAGTTCAAAACCTGGAGAAGGTTCTTGAGCCGTTGTTTCTCAATTGGCAACAGAAGCGTCTACTGGGAGAATCATTTGGTCACTTTGCTAATCGCCTGGTATGTACGACTTAATCTACTTTGGTTTAATTTTCCCTGTTCTTAGACTCTGTAATATTTCCGTTTGGCTCATGGCCACAACTTTGTCTTTTTCCATCAATAAATGCAGCTAAATCATCGATTTTTATCATGTTCTGCAGGGATTTGATGAACTCAAGGCAACGGTGGACAATTGGGAAGCAGCAGCTCAGGCTGCCTAAATTCTTTTTGCCTTCGGCAAGAGTACAAGCTGAATAATTTTTTTGTCAGGCTGTAGAATTCGTAGCAGTTATCTCTTTGTGTATTTAAAAACAAATAAAAATAATGTGGGCTTGCGAGTCAGTTTTATTTTTGTGAACCGAAGTGAATTTCAAGATTGCAAAAGTATATCACGTTAATTCTCCACGCTGCTGTACCTGGTCATTGTGCATATGCTACTTTTGCCTGGACTGCATCCATTCTTCTATGCTCGCTGCGTTGAATGAGCTTGTCCAATAAAAATTGACATGGTTATGATGTTTGAACAGATCACTTATCCATCTGTTTAGAGAAAAACGAAACAGCCCGCACAACTGATTTGCATTGTATGTCCTAAAATTGGAAAAGAAAAGCTTCTTAGCACAACGCACACAACTAATATCAGACAAAGATTCCTGATAGCAACTGGTTCGAGTAGTAGACAAGGAACCCAACAAGTTATCGCCATGACCATCCGAATGGTATCTTCTAAGAAGCATCAAGTTTGCTTTGGAATGATAAGAGTGCTTCCTTAAGATGGACGACTGTCTATTGCATAAAATTGGGAAAGCCATATTTGTCACCACATACCAATGCGATGAATAAGGCTTTGGAGATTTCTTTAGAACAACTCCAATAAAGCGCACAAGTCAAACTCGATTGGCCGACATGGAACTCTCCTCTTGTTGCTGACTGTTTTTGAATCGGTAGAAAATGCTGGAAAGGACTAGCGGTAAAATGCAGAGGTTGATTGCCAACCTGTTTGGAAGGAGAAAGATTCAGATTTTTGGGGTGAAGAGTAGTAGCACACCACAAGACATTCAAAGCATAAACATGGAGAGAACCTTCAACTACCATATTCTAGAAATCAGTATGCTATTTGACCAAAAATATAAGATAAACAAAATTTACATCTTCAAGCATTGACCAATGGGGTCCATTGCACAAAGACCATATTTCACATAAGCACTAGATGTGAAGGATGAATAAATGGACATGGCACAACACAGATGTACATATATTTTAATTTCAAACATATTCTGCGTTGGTTGTGGTGCTAAATATTCCAATTACATACAAATTACATTCATTTGATTCAAGTCAAATTTAAACTATTTGTTTTTAAACAAGTACATATACTTGTATAAACAAACAAAAACCAGCTTTTGCTAATTAAGCTACTAATCATATGAATCTCTTTTATTTGTGGGTTTTTTACTTTATTACAATTCGAGGTCGACAGCAAATCATCTCAAATTTCAAATTGTCAAAGACCCTTTAAAAGAAAAAATCACAAAAGTTCTTATAGGTAAATTTTTATGAAACTGACTTCATCCCATACGGCCCATACTATAAAAAACTCAATTAAGAGCTTATTATTATTATTATATAAATAATTGGACTAATGAGCCAAAAGGCCCAAAACTAGTCAATTTTTCTTTTTCTTTTCTTTTTTATTAAATAAAACATACATTTTGAAAAGATTGAAAACATTGTTAGTCTGGACAATAATCACCAATAATCTTGTTTTTAAAAAATGGGATTAGGCATATGAAAGCACACCATTGATTATCTCTTTAATTAACACATGCCCTTCCATCCAAAGTTCACAAGCCCATCCTCTCCCCTCTTGTGATCTCCTCCCTCCATGAATCCCTCCACCCCTTCCTCCAATCCAATCTTGGTTTGCCGCACAGCTTCAATGGCTTGACTGAACTTTGAAGAAGAAGGGTAGAAGAGGAAGTCTGGTTGAAGGTGGTAGAAAGAGAGAGATAGGGGTAGCAGTGTTGTTGACCTTGCTTCCCCCGCCTTCGCCGTCCACTTCGGCTTCCTTTTCCACCAGTTCACACCCGGAACAGATCGCTCAAACCTCCACCCTACCTTCTTCTACCCGTCGCTTCGTTTTTTTTGTAATTCTGTTGGATTTCTTGCCGAAAGATACAAACTTTCGGCGATTTGGTGCGGATTTCGGCCGGATTGGGGTCGGGTGTGTGTAAAGTTGGGATCTTTGCGGGATGGGGAACTGCTGCTCCAACCCGGAGGGTGGGGAGGGGAGGAGGAAGAAGACGAAGAAGGCGAACCCGTTCTCGATCGACTACGCGGCCAACAATGGGGGCGGGAAGCTGAGCGTGCTCAAGGAGCCGACGGGGAGGGACATCGGGAGCCGTTACGAGCTGGGGCGGGAGGTCGGGCGGGGGAGTTCGGTGTGACGTACCTGTGCACCGACAAGCAGACCGGGGAGGAGCTCGCCTGCAAGTCGATTTCCAAGAAGAAGCTGCGGACGGCGGTGGACATCGAGGACGTGCGGCGGGAGGTGGAGATCATGCGGCACATGCCCAAGCACCCCAACATCGTCACCTTGAAGGAGTCATACGAGGACGACGCGGCGGTGCATCTCGTCATGGAGCTGTGCGAGGGCGGGGAGCTCTTCGATCGGATTGTCGCCCGCGGCCATTACACCGAGCGGGCCGCCGCCGGCGTCTCCAGGACCATCGTCGAGGTTGTCCAGGTGAGATCTGCGTGTGTATCTGTGTGTGTGTGTGTGTGTGTGTGTTTTTTTTTTTGTGTGTGTGTGTGTTTATCTTTTTCTCTTCCTGGCAATTTTGTCCTCTCTTATTAGGTTATTTGTTTTTGTTCGTGGTTGTTATCTTAATTTCCGTCATTTAAAGCTAACCTTTTCAACTTATTATTCTGTTCCTTCGTCCTGTTTGAGAATCGTTATTGTGAATGTTTACATACAACCATTGGTAATGGGTGGGGGAAACCAAACTGTGCTTGTCTTGGGTGTATTTTGAGACAACTTTCAGTGCATTATCAAGGATCTCTTAAAATAATGGGACAGCAGATCCAACCAACCTCATTATCTTTGTTTAAATCTTGAAGAATTTTCCCTTATTTGTCTCTCGCTTTGCTCTACAGTGGTGATTGTATCTTTTGTATTTATTTCAGATGGCGGATAACAAAACGTATTTCATTTACTCATTTGTGAATGAATTTTTTTCTTCATCAGTTATCCAACTTTTGGTTCTTGATTATGGTAATGCTGGCCCGGTTCCGTACTTGCATTTCCGCTCTTTGGTTATTCTGGAAATTTTCTTCTAAATTGAACTGCTTTTGATTAACTCTATAGCGTTGAGGAGCATGAACTTTATTTGTTAATGAAAACTTGGGTTTATAAATGTGTTGCTTCTTCTTACACAGATGTGTCACAAGCATGGTGTGATGCACCGAGACCTCAAACCTGAGAATTTTCTGTTTGCCAACAAAAAAGAGTCGTCTCCGCTGAAGGCAATTGATTTCGGTTTATCAGTATTCTTTCGACCCGGTAAATTCCCAGATTGTCTTTTCTCTAGGTCCGATTACTGCGTTTTGTTGAATATTGTATTGTTTTCTGATTTGTGCATGATGTATCATTTCACAACAGGTGAGAGGTTTACCGAGATTGTGGGCAGTCCTTATTACATGGCACCAGAGGTGTTGAAGCGAAACTATGGTCCAGAGGTTGATGTGTGGAGTGCTGGAGTAATACTTTATATCTTGCTCTGTGGGGTCCCACCTTTTTGGGCAGGTGGCATTCTTTCATAATCCCATGCATTTTGTCGTTCATTATTTTCTCGTTTCTCTTAAACGTAAATTTTTTGCCTGCCCTCTTTTTATGCAGAAACTGAGCAAGGAGTTGCCCAAGCTATTATTCGTTCTGTCATTGATTTTAAGAGAGACCCGTGGCCTAAAGTGTCAGAAAACGCAAAGGATCTTGTTAAAAGAATGCTTGACCCAGATCCCAAGAGACGGTTGACTGCCCAAGAAGTTCTTGGTAATTGCTATTCCTTTTCGCCCTCTGTTTTGGGTGATTGTCAGTTGTCACTGTTTTTAATTGTTGTATTATGCTATTCCTAGAAAAGAGCTGAAATCTTTTTTGTTTGATTCATTTAATGCAGATCATCCTTGGTTGCAAAATGCAAAGAAGGCCCCTGACGTTCCTCTTGGAGAGACAGTGAAAGCGAGACTGAAGCAGTTTTCAGTTATGAACAAGCTTAAGAAAAAAGCTCTCAGGGTAAGGAGGAAATTTGATTTTGAATGTGTTGTTCAATTTGTTGATGATGATGACGAGATTGATTTAATTTCTATTCTCATATCATATGTAGGTCATTGCTGAACATTTATCAGTTGAAGAGGTAGCAGGCATAAAGGATATGTTTGACAGGATGGACACTAAAAAGAATGGTTCAATTACACTTGAGGAACTGAGGGTTGGTCTGGTAAAGCTTGGGCACCATGTTCCTGATCCTGATCTTCTGATCCTCATGGAAGCGGTAAGTTCGATTTGATGATTTCAATGATGTGACTGCATTTTATGGCCATAGTAAATGCAGGTGTTCCTCTTATATGTCATGTATTGACAAATTAGGAAATCAGCTTTAATGGCATGTTAGAAAATTTTGTCAATCAAGTCAGTAAAATTATTGAATAGTACAAGTATCAATTAATTGGACTTGTTAAAGTTTGAAACTCTTGTAAATGTATTTGCAATGAATCCGAGCAAAAACAATTATAAGCTTTTAATGTTTTATGGTAAGTTGCACATTGTGGTATTGGTCCTCAAGTTGGACGCCCCTTCTGTGCTCGCTGCATTATTTTTAAATTGGTCACTTGGTTGTGCAGGCCGACGTTGATGGAAATGGATTGCTGGATTATGGGGAATTTACGGCTCTTTCAGTTCATATTAGAAAGATTGGTAATGATGAGCACCTCCATAAAGCTTTCATGTATTTCGACCAGAACCAAAGTGGTTATATTGAGATTGAAGAGCTAAGAGATTGTTTAGCTGATGACATGGGTGCTAACAATGAAGATGTTATAAATGCCATAATCCATGATGTTGATACTGACAAGGTTGGTTAGAAATTTTAGTTGATAGAGCATTTGTTTGAAGTGTTAAACATACTCATTTAGCTTGTATCCTCATTTGGCTAATTCTGAATTGTGAAGGATGGACGAATAAGCTATGAGGAATTTGCTGCCATGATGAAGGCGGGTACTGATTGGAGGAAAGCATCAAGGCAGTACTCAAGGGAGCGGTTTAATAGTCTTAGCTTAAAACTCATGAAGGATGGATCTTTACAGCTTACTAATGATGGTAGAGAGATAACTGATCATTAGGTTCAAAAGTTTAGCAAGGAAATCACGCCTTATTTTGCAGAGTGTTCACAAGATTCTTTTGGTTCTTTTGTCATCCCTCGCCCATTGATTTTATTTGTAGAGGAACCAAGGTTGTATTTCCCTTGAAGTGGGAGACTGAGCGAAATGAGAGATGTTTCGTTTAGAGTTCTGGGAAAGATGATTGTGGCGTTAACTCATTTCCTCTATCATTCAGGGTAGAGAAAGGAGAAAAAAGGATTGGCAGGATCGTGGAATGATAAAGATAGCAGCTTGAGGTTGTAAATGCATCTATTCACGTCTGAATTTATGCTTCATTGGTTGTGAAATGTATTTTGTGAACTTTTTCAGTGGCTGCAACTGGCTGGTTTCATTTTGGATGTAATCTATGATATGGTGAAGACGAGAACCAAATTAGCAAGCTGTAAATCTACAAAAGCCAACTACAATGTTATAACCAGGATCACTCCTCAGAACTATTGCTTTTTCTAGCGGCTGGCGACGAATTGAGATTGAAGGGAAATTTTAGTTATGTCGCCATAGTGACACATGGTTATATACAAAAAAATTAAGAAAAAATTAATTTGGACACCACAAGTCAACGAACTCTCTTCAATTCAGCACATAATAATGCATCAATTCCGTAACATGTAAATTAATGTGATTCAGATAATAATACAGAGAGCATGTGATAGTTCAATAACATATATGAGGTTTTTTCACTATAAATGTGAACGAGGTAAACCAGCAGGCAACAGCTGATCAGCACTCATCTCATACATGAGAGCAGAGAAGATCGATCCAACTGATCCTTGTTTGTTTTGAGAACTCGATCCGTTTGTGTGGTAGTTGATATGGCGAGGAAGAGACCACATGAGCTTGTTAGCCTCCTGCCATCGGCCGTCCTAATAGTAATAGCTGTGGCCGCCTTCACTGCCACACCTACTTGCTCCGCGGCCAGATCAGTCGACGGCCTCCTCAAACTCCCACTATCATCTGCAGGTACACATACAAGGCCATATTTTTTGATTAGATCAGTAACACCGATTACAAACTGGGAAAATTAATGTAGTATTAATTATGAGATATTATAGCTAGATAGTTGTACCCATTAAATCTGTTAACTCTATTCTCTTGCATGTACATGTAATATGAAAAAGGAGTGGGGAGCAGTGCTAAAGGAAGGAGTACTAGTGCAGGTAGTGGTCTGGAGTTTTGTTACGACTGCGTCTGCTACCCTTGGAAGCCCTACGATTGCGAGTGCAGGGACTTGGAACACAACGTATGCAACCCCGGGTGCGACTACTGCGACTGCGACGAGGTTGATCAGTTGTGCCAATGCAGAGACAAGTTCAAATCCTGCCCACCTCAACAGGCCAACCCATTATTTTCTTCTGATCAGGCATGAATGAATAAATTATACGGAGGCTCCATGAGATTGAGGCAGGCAGCGTCCTTTGAGCATCTTCCTAGCTAATAAATCACTCTACTTTCAAGACTATAATGTATGTTTAAGGCTTTTAAGTACTAATTAGTGGTGTTTTTATATCAATCAATCAGTGCCATGAATAAAAATCTTTTCATTTATGAATCGATCTATAAAAATAGTGAAAGCTACTAATCTTTTAATTATATGGCCGAATTAACTGTAAGGTCTTAAAGTCAAATCAGCCCCCATTAAATACCTGTGATGACAATTCTAAAATATTAGCATTAAATAGATCCTATTATTAATACATAATTAGATGTTAGTTGGGTTTCACAGCCAATTTAATTTTAAGACCTTTTACCGTTTCACCAAAATTTTATTCAATTAAGTAATACCTTGTTTTATTTTTTAACCCTTTTAAGAAAAAAGAAAAGGAACGAAATAAATAGGAGAAATGGGATACAATAAAAAAATAAATCTTTTTATTTTCACTTTTTCTTTTCCTAATATAATTCATTCAGATAATAATCGCTTCAAGTGACTATATTTATAGATGATATTTGCTCTAAAACAATCTTTTTTCTTTTTGCGTGATTGACCCGATTCTATATCAAATACCTCGAACCAGAACTAAAAAATGTATAGTTATTTCTACTGTGCACAATAAATAGAGATCCAATTTTAATTGTAGGTCTAGGAAACATTATTAGCCAATGCTTTTCTTTCATTTATACTTTAACTCAACCAGGATACGAAAAACTCAAACTTGGGCTAAACCCAACCCAAAATTAAATATATTGTATATATAAGATTAAAAAAAGGGCAAAAAACAAAAGGCAAAAATTTCACTCATTCTTCATTTTAATTAATAAATGTGTTCATCCTTACCTGTATTTGCACCTTAAACACAAAATATTAACTTCTGCTAACCTTAGAGGCAGCTATCGACCTTTTCCAAGAAACTCTAATTGCAAGACCTGTTTCAATGGTTAACGGTTAATTTGTTGCATGATGGTAACTGTTACAACCTTAGTCCGAGGACGTGCCGGGTGCGCGGGATTGGGCAGTTGTTCCCATGCATGCCGGGTCCGACACGAGTAGCACGGGGCTATTCGAGTGGTGAAACAACTGGTTGAGGCTAACACGGTGTTATAGTTGCAGGTAACGAAGTGCCGAGCATGAGTCAGGTCGGAGACCAAATAAACCTCAAGATGATCGAGACAAGTGCTGGTGATCGAGCACTTGGGCGTCGGATCATGATCGAGCATTGTGCGCTAGCGAGGAGTTGGCGTGAACGAGCATGATCGAGCGCTGCCGAGACATCGGTGCAGCGTGCGCGAGCATTGGGCGCTAGCGGGGTTTATGATCGAGCATGACCGGGACATGGCGAGGTTGCAGTGCGACTCAAGTAGCGAGCATGCATGAGCGTGATCGAGTCGTGATCGGTAGCGAGGGGTCTGGCTGCACCAGCATGATCAATGGATGGAGTTGATCGGTACTAGAGGTTTATCGGTAGCAGGGGTAATCGGTGGTGCGTCTGGGACGTGCACGAGGTTTGCTGGCTTTGGTCGAGCCGAAGACTTGGGTCGAGCCAGGGGTTGGACGTGTGGTTGTAACTAACTACAAGTGCTGGACTTTGTTTGCCGATAGAGATAGGGGAGATCTTGATCGGAATCTTGGAGATAAGATTGCAACTGAATTCAGAGATAAGCATGTCGAGGGCTGGATTGAATTGAGACGTCAAGGAAGTCCAGGTTCGGGGAAGATCTTGGAGATAATCTTTTGGGAAAAGATTATGCTCAGATTACGTTTATCTTGGAACTGAATTGTAACAACGTGGAGACTTCTTTATAAGGAGGGAGCCGACGTGAGGAAAAAAAAAGGGAGAACTGCCGAGAGGGGTCTTGGTGGAGCGTCGTGGTCTTTCTTGTGGAGAAGAGAGAAACCTCATCAAGCAAAGGCGTGGAGTGCTGCAGATCAATTCCGGGAGTTGATTCTTCACGAGTTCGACGACATAGAGTTGCTGGGCGGTGTGCTGTGATTGGAGGTACGACGTGGTTCTTCTCATAACCTAGTTTGCATTACTTGGTTGAGGGTTTTGCATGTAAACGAGTAGGTCGTGGGTGGCTGCTCGGGGTTGTGATTTGTGAGGACGATTGTGAGTGTGGGTGCTCTAGTTCTCGCTACTCTTCAGGGGAAGAGTTGAACACCGTGGGGTTTGCATGTCCATGGTGTAAGCGATCATAGGGGTGATTGCTGTATCCTTGTTTTGTGTTTAATTCAAGGTTGGAACTGGGGTTCCGTAATTGTAGTGTTGGCGTCTGATTTTGGGGACTAGCGGCGTTCTTTGATTCCAGGAACTTGCTGCGATACCGATCAGGGGATTGGTGTCAGGATCGACATTGGGTGATCGATCGGAGTCGCTACATACTACTTACTTGGTTTGCTATTGTGGATGTTTTGAGAATTATCTATCGGTACCGAACGATATCGTGCACTGGGCAATTTGGGTGCTGGTATTCGTGTTCGGCGTGCATCGTGATTTGCAGGAACTCAGGGGAGTGGCTTCGGGTCTCTTGTAGAGATCGTCCCGCTACACGTGTAGAGGGTTTCTGTTGCGTACTTTGAAGGGAGGCTGGTGTTTCGGGAGCGAAACACGCCGCGCGGTTTGCTGTTGGGGCGAAAAATTTTGTCCCATAGAGAGCGGCCCGTGACAGAGGTATCAGAGCCTAGTTTCGGTGAAAACTGGTCGACGAAGCATCCTGTGAAGAAGTTGCACTATAACCTTCGGGGGAGGGTTCTCCACATTTACCGGTGAGATGGATACTCGATCCACTGAAGCTCTCAGAGAGAGGGTCGCACGGCTGGAAGTGCTGGTAGGAGGGCCTACCAGTGAGGGAGATGGACACACCGTCTTCGACAAATTGCAGTCTCTGACAGAAGGGTTGTGGGACTTGAACACTCGGTTTACCACTTGGGCCGAGTCCAGCCAGGTGCGAGGTGAGACGGCGGAGATGGGAGATCTCCGGGCTGCGGTTGAGGAAATGCACGCAGATGTGGCTTTGCTCAAACAAGTGTGGGTAGCGCGGCCTCAGCAGGGAATTGCTGATCGTGTGGCAGAAGAAGCCGTTCCAGGAAGGCTCAAGGTGCCCGAGCCAAAGAAGTTCGAGGGGACCAGGTCAGCCAAGGACCTGGAGAATTTCATCTGGGACATGCAGGAATACTTCACTGCTGCGAAGATTCCCGAAGATAGCCAGGTTTCGATGGCCAGTATGTTTATGACCGGTGATGCCAAGTTATGGTACAGATGTCGCGCCGAAGAGGATGAAGCAGCTGGTCGACACCGGATTGAGACTTGGGAGTTCCTAAAAAGGAGCTTCGGGAGCAATTCTTTCCAACCAACACTACATGGGTGGCGAGGTCTCGATTGCAACGGTTGAGACAGACAGGAACAGTTAGGGAGTACGTCAAAGACTTCAGCTCTTGTCTCCTCGACATCAAGAATATGTCGGAGGATGATAAGTTATTCAACTTTATCAATGGTTTGCAGACTTGGGCGCAGATAGAACTAAAGAGGCAGAAGGTACAGGATTTACCTGCAGCTTTGGTGGCAGCCGACGCACTGGTGGATATTAGGCCAGGGCCAAGCAACACAGACGTGGGTCCGGCTAAGAAACTCCAGGGTGGTCAGGGCAATCAGCGGGGTGGCATGAGGAAGCCATCCAGGAGACCGAAGAAGAAGTTTCAGAACTTCAGTGCAGGGACTCAGGACAGGAAGGTAGCTGATCTGAAGAAGTCCGGGTGTTTTCTGTGCAATGGTCCGCATCTGGCTCGAGAGTGTCCGACCAAGGGCAAGCTCAGTGCCTTGGTGGCCGAAGCAAACCATGACCAGGAGGATGCGGGTCCTTCTGCTCGAGCATCTACCCTTCAGATACTCGGGGCATTGAGAGCTGGAAGTGTAGCTTCAGGGGGAGCTGATTTGATGTTTGTTCCGTGTGTAGTGAATGGGAGGAAGGTTTCAGCCTTGATAGACACTGGGGCAACCCATAGTTTTGTCTCCAAGGGGATGGCTACGGAGCTGGGGCTGAAAACCGGGACCAACACAAGTAAGATTAAGGCAGTGAACTCACAGGCGAAGCAGGTGGATGGCATTGCTAGAAGTGTCAGACTGAACCTGGGAGAATTCGAGGGCCGAGTGGATCTCATGGTCATCGAGATGGATGACTTTGGTTTGATCCTCGGCAATGCGTTTATGAGTACTGCTGGAGTGGGAGTTTTTCCACACCTGGGAGGTATACTGATCATGAGCACGGCGGGTGCAAGCTTTGTTCGTGGCAGTGGGAGGCCTTCTGGGGTCGAGGACCGCACTTTTAGTGGCGAGCACTTGTCGGCAATGCAAGTGGCTCGGGGGTGCAAGCGGGGAGCCTCGACTTATCTTGCTGTGATGAGAGAGGTCCAACCGGATCACGTGGTGGTGGTGCCGGACGAACTGTTGGAACTGTTGGAAGGCTATTCCGATGTGATGCCAACTGAATTGCCAGACGGGTTACCTCCCAAAAGGACGATCGAACACCGGATCGAGCTGGAGCCAGGGGCAAGAGCACCAGCGAAGGCGCCATATAGGATGTCGCCTAAAGAACTCACAGAACTCAAAATCCAGCTGGGGGAGCTGCTGGATTCGGGGAAAATTCAGCCATCAACTGCACCGTATGGGGCGCCAGTTCTATTCCAGGAGAAGCACGACGGGTCGATGAGACTATGCGTCGACTATCGGGGACTGAATAAGGTGACCATCAAGAACAAGTACCCAGTTCCTTTAATTGCTGATCTGTTTGACAGGTTGAGTGGAGCGCGGGTCTTCACTAAGCTGGACCTGAGGTCAGGATACTGGCAAGTCCGGATTGCGCCGGAGGATGTGTCAAAAACAACTATGGTCACAAGGTATGGGTCTTTTGAATTCCTTGTGATGCCATTTGGGTTGACAAATGCGCCAGCTACTTTCTGCAACTTGATGAATGATGTGTTTCACGATTATCTCGACAAGTTTGTGGTTGTGTATCTGGATGATATAGTTGTTTATAGTGAGTCCATGGAGGAGCACCGTGGACACCTGAAGCAGGTTATGGATCGCCTAAGGGAACATCAACTCTTTGTGAAGAAAGAGAAGTGTGAGTTCGGCCTGGAGGAAATTAGTTTTCTCGGCCATAAAGTTGGTCAGGGGTCGGTGCGCATGGAGGAATCAAAGGTCCGAGCCATTGCCGAGTGGCCGGAACCGACGAAGGTGACAGAGGTGAGAAGCTTCCTAGGTTTGGCCAACTACTACCGGAAGTTCATACATGGGTACAGCCATGTAGTGTCACCGTTGACTGATCTGCTGAGGAAGGGACAGTCATGGGCGTGGACGGGTTCATGCCAAGCAGCTTTTGATGAGTTGAAAGCAGCTATATCTTCTGAGCCGATACTGAAGTTGCCGGACTTCAGTCGACCGTTTGAGGTGGTGACAGACGCTTCAGACAAGGCAGTCGGAGGAGTACTACAGCAGGATGGGCATCCGATAGCTTTTGAGAGTTGGAAGCTGAAGGACGCTGAGACGAGGTACTCAGCGCATGAGAAGGAGATGCTTGCAGTGGTACATTGCCTTCGAGTGTGGCGAGTGTATTTGCTGGGATCCAAGTTCGTGGTGATCACGGATAACGTAGCTAACACTTTCTTCAAGACCCAGAAGAAACTATCCCCGAGACAAGCGAGATGGCAAGAGTTTCTGGCGGAGTACGACTTCGAGTGGTTGCACCAGCCGGGAAAGACGAATCAGGTGGCAGATGCCCTGAGTCGAAAGAACATGGAGGTGGTGGCAGCTATATCAGAAATTCAGACTGAGATAATGGGGCAAGTCCGGGAGTTAGCAAGAGACGACCCAGAGTACAAGAAGCTGGTCGACAGGATCAGTGAGGGGCTGATTCGAAAATATTGGACTGAAGATGGAGTGGTTTACGCCAGTGGGGTCGGCTTTATATCCCTACGGGTAGACTACGGCGAAAGCTAATGGAGGAGTCCCACGACACCCAGTGGGCAGGACATCCTGGGAGAGACAGGATGTACGCTCTAATGACCAGGGCGTATTATTGGCCGGGAATGAAGGCTGATATCGAAGCTTTCGTCAGGTCTTGCTTAGTTTGCCAGCAAGACAAGGTGGAGAGACGACTAGAGGCAGGCTTGCTGCAGCCTCTACCTACACCAACGAGGCCGTGGAGTTCGGTTTCGATGGACTTTGTGTCCGGATTCCCCAAGGTGAGGGGGATGTCGTCGGTGATGGTGGTTGTAGATCGATTCTCAAAGTATGCCGTAGTTACAGCAGCTCCACAGAAATGCTCAGCCGAGAAGACTGCTGAACTGTTCTTTAGGAACGTGGTCAAGTACTTTGGAGTACCGGCAGATATAGTGAGTGATCGAGACGCCAGGTTCACAGGGAGATTCTGGACGTGCTTGTTTGGTTTACTAGGGAGTAAGCTGAACTTCTCTACAGCTAATCATCCTCAGTCTGACGGGCAGACTGAGAGGACGAATGCTCTACTCGAGGAGTATTTGAGGCATTTCGTCACAGCCAGCCAAGGGAACTGGTTGGATCTTCTTGATGCGGCGCAGTTTTGTTATAATCTGCATCGTTCCTCAGCAACGGGACTGAGTCCTTTCGAGGTTGCTACAGGCTACCAGCCTCTTACACCACTGGAGGTAGCTTTGCAAGGGCGCGGAGCGAAGTGTCCAGCAGCATACAGGTTTGCCCGAGACAGGCAGGAGCTGTATGAGGATGCGGTGGATTCACTAGCCAAAGCAACACGCAGAATGAAGAGATATGCCGACTTGAGGAGAAGGCCGGTATCATTCAGCGTAGGGGACAAAGTAATGCTGAGACTCACACCACAGATCTGGAAGAAGATCAGACGTACCGAGGTGCACAGGGGATTAGTGCAGCGGTATGACGGTCCTTTTGAGGTGGAGAAGGTGATCGGGAGCGTGGCCTACAAGTTGAAGCTTCCGGAGAGGTATCAACTTCACCCAGTATTTCATGTCAGCTTTCTCAAGCCATTCCATGAGGATGTGGTCGATCCGAGGAGAGCTCGTCCAAGGAGAGCTCCACCTACTGTCCGGCGGCAATATGTGAAGGAGGTGGGGAAGATTTTGGTGCATAGGCAAGGTGCACCAAACACCGGGATTGAGTATCTTATCAAGTGGAAGGGCGAACCGAGGAGTGAAGCTAGTTGGGAGCGAGCAAGGGACTTGTGGCAGTTTGAGAGAAGAATCAAGAAGTACCAGGGAGGACTTAACCCTCCGATGAGGACATCGGATCTCATTGGTGGGGGTGAGCTGTTACAGCCTTAGTCCGAGGACGTGCCGGGTGCGCGGGATTGGGCAGTTGTTCCCATGCATGCCGGGTCCGACACGAGTAGCACGGGGCTATTCGAGTGGTGAAACAACTGGTTGAGGCTAACACGGTGTTATAGTTGCAGGTAACGAAGTGCCGAGCATGAGTCAGGTCGGAGACCAAATAAACCTCAAGATGATCGAGACAAGTGCTGGTGACCGAGCACTTGGGCGTCGGATCATGATCGAGCATTGGTGCCGAGAACCGAGCACGAGGACTCGAGGTTGATCGCTACGTGCGGATCACGGGAGTGCCGGGAGTGCGCTGGTTCGATGCTGGGGCGTGAACGAGCATGATCGAGCGCTGCCGAGACATCGGTGCAGCGTGCTCGAGCATTGTGCGCTAGCGAGGAGTTGGCGTGAACGAGCATGATCGAGCGCTGCCGAGACATCGGTGCAGCGTGCGCGAGCATTGGGCGCTAGCGGGGTTTATGATCGAGCATGACCGGGACATGGCGAGGTTGCGGTGCGACTCAAGTAGCGAGCATGCACGAGCGTGATCGAGTCGTGATCGGTAGCGAGGGGTCTGGCTGCACCAGCATGATCGATGGATGGAGTTGATCGGTACTAGAGGTTTATCGGTAGCAGGGGTTATCGGTGGTGCGTCTGGGACGTGCACGAGGTTTGCTGGCTTTGGTCGAGCCGAAGACTTGGGTCGAGCCAGGGGTTGGACGTGTGGTTGTAACTAACTACAAGTGCTGGACTTTGTTTGCCGATAGAGATAGGGGAGATCTTGATCGGAATCTTGGAGATAAGATTGCAACTGAATTCAGAGATAAGCATGTCGAGGGCTGGATTGAATTGAGACGTCAAGGAAGTCCAGGTTCGGGGAAGATCTTGGAGATAATCTTTTGGGAAAAGATTATGCTCAGATTACGTTTATCTTGGAACTGAATTGTAACAACGTGGAGACTTCTTTATAAGGAGGGAGCCGACGTGAGGAAAAAAGAAGGAAGAACTGCCGAGAGGGGTCTTGGTGGAGCGTCGTGGTCTTTCTTGTGGAGAAGAGAGAAACCTCATCAAGCAAAGTCGTGGAGTGCTGCAGATCAATTCCGGGAGTTGATTCTTCACGAGTTCGACAGCATAGAGTTGCTGGGCGGTGTGCTGTGATTGGAGGTACGACGTGGTTCTTCTCATAACCTAGTTTGCATTACTTGGTTGAGGGTTTTGCATGTAAACGAGTAGGTCGTGGGTGGCTGCTCGGGGTTGTGATTTGTGAGGATGATTGTGAGTGTGGGTGCTCTAGTTCTCGCTACTCTTCGGGGAAGAGTTGAACACCGTGGGGTTTGCATGTCCATGGTGTAAGCGATCATAGGGGTGATTGCTGTATCCTTGTTTTGTGTTTAATTCAAGGTTGGAACCGGGGTTCCGTAATTGTGGTGTTGGCGTCTGATTTTGGGGACTAGCGGCGTTCTTTGATTCCGGGAACTTGCTGCGATACCGATCAGGGGATTGGTGTCAGGATCGACATTGGGTGATCGATCGGAGTCGCTACATACTACTTACTTGGTTTGCTATTGTGGATGTTTTGAGAATTATCTATCGGTACCGAACGATATCGTGCACTGGGCAATTTGGGTGCTGGTATTCGTGTTCGGCGTGCATCGTGATTTGCAGGAACTCAGGGGAGTGGCTTCGGGTCTCTTGTAGAGATCGTCCCGCTACACGTGTAGAGGGTTTCTGTTGCGTACTTTGAAGGGAGGCTGGTGTTTCGGGAGCGAAACACGCCGCGCGATTTGCTGTTGGGGCGAAAAATTTTGTCCCATAGAGAGCGGCCCGTGACAGTAACTATGGAGTTGGTGTCACGGCTATCTGACCGGCACAAAACCAGTGGTCGTAACTCTTTAGCATCTTGCTGTTGTGCTAGTACTTCAAACGTTGCCGAGGCCTCCATATCCTGATAGAAGTTTCATTTGCTCAGATCTGGGTTTTTTGATTGCTTACGATGTTGTTGATTAGTCAACCAAGATTGGAATTTGGAACGATGAATGCCTGCAAGCTTTTGCTTTCATCTTATCAACCATTGTCGTCGTTGTTTAGTTTCTGCACCCACTACCAAACCTGTCCATGCGCACTTTTTAAAACTCGGTGTCTCTGACAACACTCATTTGGCTAGTTGTGTGGTTGGACTCTATTGCCGAGTTGGGTCTCTGTCTGATGCTCTCCATGCATTTGATGAAATTCCTGGGAAGAACGTTCATTCCTGGAATATCTACTAGCTGGTTGCTTCAAGTTTGGTGACCTTAAATCTGCTAGATGGGTATTTTCTGAAATGCCTGTAAAAGGATGTTGTTGCCTGGAATTCGGTCTTCCATTCTTGGAAATGCTTTCCATACTTTCCAATGAGATGATTGAGATTGCTTTCCATACTTTCTTGGAAATGCTTCATAGAGGGATGAGCCAAGTGCATTTACTTTCTCCATAATTGTTTCTTCTGTTGTTTCAACCCTGAGACAAGGGAAACAGATTCATGGATACATAATTCGGCATGGTTTGATTGTGAACAGCATTGTTGTGGGTAATTCACTTGTTGCAATGTATGCAAAGTTCACACGAGTAGATTGCGCTTTCTCTGTGTTTAAGACCATGGACAGATTGGATGTGGTATCATGGAACACCATTCTTTCAGCATGTGAGAAGCTTGGCTGTCTTGCTTGTACCTTTGATCTCTTCCGCACAATGCATTCTACTGGAATTTTGTGTGATGACTATACTGTGTCCACTGTAATGAGGGCATGTGCTCAATTGCAGAATTTGGACAAAGGTAGGCAAATTTTTGCCCAGAGCATTAAGATGGTGGTTTCTTTGTAATTCAATACTGACAAGTGCCATTATTGACATGTTTTCCAATTGCAACAGATTGGAGGAGTCAATGAGGCTATTTGAAGAAATTCGTGAATGGGAATCGGCTGTGATTGATTCAATGATATCTAGCTATGTGAAGCATGGATTTGGGGACAAAATTATGTGTTTATTTGTTACAGCTTCGAGGCAGAATATAAGGCCTACAGAATTCACCATTGCTTGCATATTGAATACCATGGCATGTCTTGTTTTGGATGACCAAGGTACAAAATTACATGCCTTAGTCATCAAGTCCGGCATGGATTTCGATTAGTTGTTGCAACTTCAATTATTGACATGTACGCCAAATATGGCATGGTTGATTCTGCTCTAGCAATATTTGTTCAATTGAATGTAAAAGAAGATATCATTGTCTGGAACACTTTGATCATGGGGCTTGCCCGTACTGGAAGAGAAATTGAAGCTATTCGAATTTTCAGCAAAGTTTTCGCAAATTCTACGCAACCAGATATGATAACTTTGGGCGCTGTCTTATTGGCACGAGGTCATGTAGGCTCGGTGAGTGAAGGGTGGAGCATATTTTTGTCTATGAAGGACAAATATAATGTTACACCAACTGTGGAACATTATACATTCGTGGTGGAAATGTTGTGCAGAGCTGGACAGCTCACCATGGCTCTAGAGATTATTGAAATTATTCCACATAAGGACAAGAATTCGGAATGGGGTGTGCTTCTTAAAGCTTGCAGACTTTATGGTAATGTGCGATTAAGTGAAGAAATTGCAGAAAGGATGATAGAGTTTGGAAAATGGGAGCCTCTACCTTATTTGGTTTTATCTCAAGCCCGTGCTATGAAAGGAGATTGGGATAGTGTGGCTAGAGTGAGATGGTCTATGAAGCAGAGAGCAGCAAATAAGTTTATTGGTTGTACTTGGATTGGAATAAGGAACCAGATTCATTCTTTTTACTCTAATATGCTATTGTATTTGCATTATGCAGGGAAAGATGTAGAGGATTTGTTGAATTTATTAATAACTGAAATGTTTGATATGGGTTACTATCCTCAAAAGTTTTCAATGGTTAGTGATGGAAGAAAAAATTTACTTTCTGAAAGCAGAAGATGGAATATATCTCTCCTGAGAAGGTACTAAGCTTTCATTGCCAATGTCTGTATTCCTGCAATTTATCAATGTTTACCACACTTGAGTTATTGATTTAATTGATATGTTCATTTTTTAGATTTGCAGCTTGGCAAAATACCCAGATATTGTTTCAAAGGGGCTAGATAACTGCCCCCGTTTGTGGAGTCTTGCCACATGGGATAGGGAAATGGAAGCTCTGAGATGAAGACCAATGCACGAGTTCCCCTATATTTTTCATGTTAAAGATCTGTTTTGCAACTATGTTGTTATCATTTTAAAAATGGCGGAAAATGTGGTCAGCCACTACGAAGGTTCCTCTTTCAATCCCTCTTAAGTCTCAGGTGGTAGGCTTTTTCAAATAGGAAACAAATATGTGATGCAGTGGATATAAACCAAATGACTTTTGCATTGCTGCAACTGAGAAGGACAGGGATGGTTGTAAAGAATTGATTCTCTGAAACATGTGTTGGAGGTAAGATCCTACATTTCATGGCTTTTCATGTGTCCTTACTGTAAGTGAGCAAGCAGCTGATCCTCTCAACATGCGGTAACGTGATCTGAATGTTTGCAGGGCGATGCTTTATATGGAATAGAGATACTCCACCTTTTTGCTCGCAAAGGGCAAAAATGATTTGTAAAGATTCACATTCTTTTAATGTATAGTTTTGGAGGCATCAAACATGGGTGATTGGGTTGATTGGAAGAATTTAAACTGTCGCGGAGAATTGAAAATGGTGTTATTGGTTTACAGTTTTCGCAAATAATGATCTGAGGTGTTTACAAGCTGCTGACTGAGAGAACCCTGTCTCCTAAAACAGGGACCAAAATTAACCAAAAGGCTATTAGATGATCATGAGCCGTAAAAGTAATTCCGAAAGAATGTTTTAGAACATTGCCATTACCAGTTTGGTATCAAACCAGTCCATTGTATTTCAAGGAATTACTAAACAATTGTTATCTTCATCTTTGATCCAGCTTGTGACCAGTTTATTTTCACTTTGATTAGGATTTATGGCATGATCACTTGCAGGTGTATTGACAAACGCTGCAAACAAGAGAGTGATGGCAAGCTATTGAGAGGATTTTATGTGACCCTTTGCCAAATTCCAATACAGGTGCAAACTACAATCCATGCACTGTGGTTTGTATATGTTTTCATTTTGTGGCTTCCAGTTTGCACTTTAAGCGTGCTATTTCTTTGTGAGCAAGGTAATCACATATCTGATTATTTTCCTTCCAACGTATAATGCGGGTCCATTTAGTTAACAAGAAAGAAATACTGTGTACAAAAATTTTAAGTGGCCAACCTTACAAAAAATATATACTTAATATATTTCATAGAAAACTTAGTACATGTATAATGTATTTTGTGATAAGAAAAAAGAGGCCATTTATTTTCCACATGAGGCCTATTTTGAGGTTATTATGATTTTTTTGTGCTACTATGTGCTTTCCACTTCGAGGTTATTATGATTAATTTGATCAGAAAATACATTAAATCAAATATATATTATTTTTTATATAAATAACATTGAATAAAACCAAATTTTATATTTAAATTTTTTTAATGAATTTTATGTTATTTTATGTAAATAATGCTTTTTAATATATATCATATATATCATGTATCATTATTTGGCATTAGAAATTGCAATAGGTTGTAAAGCTTTGGTTTGATGATTTAGGCAGGTACTATTTTATACAACATATATATAGATTTATGATATCACAGGGCATTGAAGGTTAATGCATAAAAGTATTCGGTCTTTGTGTTCTAATTGAGGTGTTATATAAAAGTTTAGAGGGCTTAAGATATGTACGTTTTTTTAAGAGTCACACTAATAATATGATATTGTTGAGAAAGACATTTGCTGAAAGTGGTGCAACACTAGTTCAATGTAGGATACTATCTTTTTTGCAACTTAATGGCTCCTCAATAAATGTTCTAAAGTGTTCCCATGACGATACACATAGTAGCTTTCCTTCTTCACTAAAATCAACTTCCACTTGTTAATTTGTAAGTTTTCTTTTCCAACGACTCATTGGCATTTTTTTCTATTATATATTTAGGTCTTGTATTCTTATGTATTAGGGGGTCAACATTGGTAGAATGAAAGATAATTGTTGCAGGCACTTGTGCTCAATGCATCATTATTTTCTTTCGTATTTTTGTTTATGTTAATGTATATATATATATATATATATTTATTTGATATATTATGATGTATGTTCTCACCAAATTTTGTATTAGCAGATTAGAGATGATATCTAGTCTTTAGGTGAGATACTCAAATTTCAACTTCAACAATTGTTTGATGTATTTATTTTTTTATTTTATCTAAATATATATTGACTTTATTGTATGTTGAATGTTCTGACGTTATGCCATTACACGTAATTTCGTAGTGGGTTGTTGTCTGCATCCATTGATTACCTCATGTTAAGTGTTGGCTATGAATTTAGTCATATCTTTCTTTCTTGAGACACTAAGTAGCCTCAATTTATTTTTTGTTTGAGTTTTTCAAATTAATCGATTTAAATGTGACTTGATTCGATATCAACGGAACCGTTTTAATCTAATTCTCTAGTAAATTGGGCCACGGGTGTGTGGTAAAAATATAATAGAAGCGGAAGAAGGGGTTAGAGGAGGTACAGGGAAAAGAGAGATTTGCGGTGGAAAAGCCCACTGTGCGCACGCGGGCTGCAATCGGGCTTAATATTCGTCTCTCTTTTTTACACGATCATTTCGATGAGATACTCTTTATTTATGTGAACAGTTGTAACTTATGAATTGTCGATGTGTGAGAAACAAAAGCATGGACAGGAGATTCGTAGGACCACCTTCCTTTTTCTTGAAATCTAGTTCTTTGGAAGGACCAATTGCTTCGACCTTTGCTAAGATTCGCTAAAATCTATCTTTTGACTATTTGCTGTCCAACTGTAAGGTAGAAGCAGACCTATCGGACCTTACTTTCATCCTCCTCCTGTCCTCTTCCCCGACCTTTCCCTTGGCTCTTCGTCTTCAACCCAAAAACCCATTTAAATCTCAATCACCCAACAGCTTGTGGCACAAAAAAAGTATTAATCACCGCAACTGCTGGATGCTGGGTACGGAAGCTTAAATAGTCACGTTTAACAACTGTTCACAACTCCCGCCCATATACGTATGGCATACAATTACTGCAAGCTAGTTGCTGCGATAGGCCTGTCAAATTTGCTACTCTGTCATTTTGTACATCCCTGATTTATCGTGGACTTCGTAAACGTATGTGATTAGACAAGGCAATTAGAGGAGATCTTAGCATACGCATATTGGAGAGAACATCCACTAATTTTATCGCGATAATAAAGAAAATTAAGCGCTCAACTGAATTACATCATCGATAAGAACATCATTATTTTTGCTGCTACGATTGCAGCCTCCCCCGCTCTCCACTTTGAATCACTACTCCATACATGGAGAACCACTGCACCCACAACCGGCTCTGCACCACTCCTCCATTTTTCCCCCACATCACAAACCAAACGAACACCTAAAGCAACACTACATTCCTCGCCTTCATACTTGGATGGCAACAGACCATCTATACATCTCCTCTGTTGGCACTGGGATGGAGAACGCCACCAGTCCATTGTTTGGGTTGTAGCTGAACTCCACCTTGGTACCATCCACAGAGCATTTGACCGGCCGCTGGGAAGAGTAGAAGCCGAACCGGCCACAGCCCCGGACTCTGAGAGCGACCATGGCAGATGCTGGTCGGTTGCCACTGAGAGGCACTGGAACATCAGAGGCTACCTCACTATCGAATAACTCTGCATTGCCGGAATCCATTTGGATGTCACATTGCTCCACAGCTCCACCAGTGTTGAACATGTCCAGCAGGCCAATTGGTGCAACAGCAATGTTGTCGGCAAGTTCCTGTGCAAGCATCACAAGGTGAGAATGTGTAAATACTAAATACAGAACTTCCCACCAAGTATTAATGACAGTTGAGGTCGGGCGTGGGCGTGGGCGTTTCTAGATTAAACACTCACCTTCACAGGGCTGATGTGAAACAGCTCATATTCAAGAACTTTAAGAGTTACAGGCATTGAAGCTCCCTGAGGTAGTCGGACTACCTCACCTGATTTGTATGAATAGACAACAACTTGCCCATTCCATCCCTCACCGGCAACTTGTCTGATGATGTCCACATCCCGTGCACGAACAGAACCCGTAAGCGTCCCAGGAGCAGCATCATGAATGCGAGTCTTTTTGGCAACTTTGCACCACCCAGCCCCCTGGCAATTGAAAACACCCACCACTCCTGTGCATTTGTTCACATTCCATATCTTGAGCAAGCTGCAAAAAACCAGATTCTAGCCTAAGCAACCGAACCAATTCATCTTAAAGATACAAGCTGTCAGTACCGCCAACGAGGTAAAAAAAGAGAAACTGTAGTATTAATATACCTTAATCCATCCCGAGCAGGATCAGCAAAGATGCAATCCCTGGTTGGCCGGCCAGGCAGTTGAGCACGAAGAACTGATCCGTCTGGAAGCACAAGCTTTTTCAACAGGTCAAAATTATGGTTTCCCGGTTTGTCACTGTAAACAACGAAGCATTACTTCAATTACTAAATCCTACATATCCAATATTTTCCGCCAAAGTGAGACACCACACCCAACCTGACATAAATAGGGCAGCCACCAACAGATCGAGCAGCAGCATGGTAATCAGCGGCCGGGTGCAGACTCTGTACCAAAATGTATAGCTCATGTCAACTAAACCACATTTTATGGATAAAACGCTTACTATAGCATGCATCATAGCTTACATGGAACATATCCCAGTCTGGCTGCATAAATTCTCCAAGGAAGATAGAGTTATATGCAACTGATGAGATGTGGATGGTGTGGGAAGCAGGGTCCCTTGGATAAAAGTCATCTGAAGCTCTCACAATGGCAGTCTGCTTAGCACTGTAGAAAAAATGGGCTAACATTAACATTCAACAATTCTTAAAACAGTAAAAATAAAGGAATCGTTGTTGAGAATCTAGAAATACTTTATAAATAAACTCACCTGTACATGCCATCTGTGTTATGACACATGCAAGCAATGCATCCATTGTCTGGAAAGTTTCTTGCAATGGAGGCTTCAAGCGCCTGATGGTAAGCTCGAGTAAGTGCAACACGACCGCCATGGCCAGCACCAAGTGTCTCAATGATGTTCTGGACGTCGACCTTGACACCGTCCACCCCACAAGAAGCAAGGTAAGCATGCAGCTCATTGTAGAAATTGAAGACCTTCTTTGGATGGACCAGACCAAGGCCATGAACAGCCAGACTGTCCATGACGATGTCTGGCTGATTGCCCATCACTCCAGGGGACTGAACTGGATATGCCAAAGCACTGTCGTAGTGCTCCATGCCTGAAGCTTGTGGCTTCACCCCACCCCAGTAGCCAGCAAGGGCATGCCATACGTACACAAACCTGTTCGACCAAAGCCAGATTACATTAAACCTTTGTAATTCATGGTATTAATGAGCTTCGGCTTAGACATTTTCGATAGCATGTCAAATTAGTACAAGGACGTAAGCATTTTAGAGACTATGTAGGATCGCATATCATACTTGACGTCGTGGTTTTGTTTGGCCTCATCCACAACAACCTTCAGGCCTGGCACTTGGTCATTTTTACCATTCTTCTGGAATTTGAAATTCTCTTTTATGCCAGTAAGCCGATTCGCAAACCTGAAAGTTAGGAACCAATGTTAGATAACCTTGTTGTTCATGTTCTACCAACCGAAATAATTTATCTTTTTTTTTTGAAAGGCCGGATTATGGAAGAAAGGAAGACCCTTCAGTCGGTGATGTATACGGAAGGGCTAAATGATCTTACTGGGCTCCCTCTTGAACAACACAGTTTTCGTCTTTACTAACTTCACAGCCAATCTGCTGCCACCCATCATCAATGATTAGAAAGCGAGGAGGTGTCCCACCTTCGGACAAACTGCAGTAGTGAAAGTACCAGTTGAACAAGTATGAAGTCAAATACACCAGTAAGATACGCAGTAGAAATGTGAGAAAGAACCTAGAAAAGGTTCATGTTTTTATTCTGGAAAGGAAAAAGAAAAACAACTACAGCTAAATTTTACCTCCTGAGGCCATCGTCCACTCCCTCCGCAGTAACATCAGTGTAGAAAGCATCCCATGTACACCAACCAAACCAGTCAATAAAAGAAGGCAGCTGCAGTTGAGCAAACAAACAAACGTCAATATGTAACCCCACAATTCGTAGCCTCAACCATAACTTTAGACACTTCTAACCTTTTTCTTTTCTCGGTGGAGGAAAGTTTGCATGTGCTTCTCGACAGCCCTGTTTCACCAAGCAACAGCGATCGGTCAAGGCCACCGAAAATTGGATCCACACAAGACAATATTAAGGCCACCAAAAATAAAAATTCTCAAAAGAAAACGCAATTTGTTTGGCCTTCAAAAAAAAAACACAATCTCTTTGGACGTACGATGTCTCTAATAAAACACTAGAATTAAGCACCACATAAAAAATACACACACAGCACACAACATATCTGATCAACCAGAAAGAACGCATAAATACCCCAGTCCATATCTGAAGAAAAACCATGCAGCTAAAAAATACTGAACTTCATATATATATATATATATATATATATATATATACATATATATATACATATGCATATATGGTTAAGTCGATTACATGCATGGAGGAAGTATCATAATCTCGAAGTAAAAACAAAAAGGGAAGCCTAAAACGGAAGATTCAACTCACTTAACAGCTTGGGAGATGACTTCAAAGGGGTCAGTTCCAGCGTGCATGTAAACCATGTGACGCCCTTGGTTAGTCACAACCGCGGAATCCCCTGCAAAACCAACCACCACAAGAAACAAACCAAAAGTCGTTTCGGTTCTTTTGTGTTCTTCGCTCACTTTTTTCTCTTCCACAACTACCAATAGAGCAAAAATTCCTAAAACATCATCTTTTTTGGGTCATAGGTTCACGCCGGTCTCTCCCAAATCCCAATGACCCATTTCATCAAACACCTCTTGATCTACCACCGGCGACGACCAATCCCCACCACCACCACCAATGTAGCCGCCAACGCCAGCGCCACCACCGCCGGGAAGATAAAAAGCGTAGCTGATATATATGGACTGGGTGTAGCTACTCACCACTCTCAAGGCATATCTCGACCTCGTTCTTCTCGTTGCCCTGCAGCACGGCCCGGAACTGGCCCTCGAGGAGGGGCAGGATGGCGGTGTAGATGGTCTGCCCGCCCTCCTCTTGGTCGGCGTCGTCGACGTCGACGTCGACTTGCTCAGCGCCGTGCTTGCTCTCGATGAGCATGAACTGGGTCTCCAGCGGGATGTGCTTCCCGCAGGTCCCCATCCTCTGCGTCATCCACCATAGCTTGAATCTGAACAAGCACATGAACCTCGAATCCCTGCAATTTTGATTCCACAAAGCAAAAAAAACATCGTTGATTTTCGTCCAAAAGATGGAAGCTTTGTGAGGGAAGGAGTACTGACTCTAAGGTGCCGATCGGGAAGACGTGGATACTTTTGCTCTCACAGGCGGTGGCGCCGATGAAGGTGCCGGCGACGAGGCCGACGCCGGAGCCGGGAGTGAGGACGATGTTGTCCGGCACTCCGGTGAGGATGGTCTTGCCATGGACGACGAGGTCGCCATCGTTGATGGAGATCTTCGGTGTCACCGTCATCTTACCCTGCTCCACCACCAAGTTGTTAGTTACCGTCGAGACAGGAGAAAGATGATAGGCCGACGGCGGTGGCCGCCGGCGACGAGGGGTGGCGGGTGTAGGGGGAGGTAGGCGGCACCCGCAGTGGCGGGAAAGAGGGTGGCGGCGCCTGGGTAGGCCCACTAGGTGGGCCAGAAACGATCCCCGGGTTGCGGCCGCCGTGTTCATTTTTTTTAAACGTCGGTCTATTCCCGCCGCCGGCGGCGGGCCGGAAAATTAATACAAGCAAAGTAGCCTTTTATATATACAACAAAATTCAGATATTTTCCAACGATTCTGATTAATTTGTTTAAAATAAACAATTAAATCCTTGGGTTGGGAGGTGGAGTCGTTTCTGAATTGGATAACCGGATCATGCAGAACACTTAATTTATTAAATTTTTTCGGTGGGGATGGGAAATCTGGATCATGGATAATTGATGAAATAATCAGGAAAAAGGAGCGACTTTTACAGGTCACACGGGGTGCCAAAAAGGAGGGGACGGGCACAGGAGAAGCTCGAGGTGGACGGAAAAGTGAAAAAAGCTATCCTATACTGACCAACAAAACATCCCCATCACCTGCAAATCTTGTTTGGGTGGGTGGGTCAATTAAACAGAGTAGATCAAATGTCAGCCATCAATTTTGCATTTTACGACTTACAACTTATTCAATTTCTTAATAGACCCCATCTTCAAGTGATTATCTCATTAACGGAAGATAGATCGGATCCAATATTTATACAGCACTGCGTCGGCCATGGCATAGGCATAGTTCAACCAACTTGTGCACAGCTGCGCCATGCGGTAATATTATGCTTCCTCCGTCCAAATTGAGTCCTAGAAATCTTACAACAGAACTAGATAAATCGAACCATAAATTACCTTGTCGAAACCTTCAAGCCCAGGAACAGACGAAGAGGAGGAGGAGGAGGAAAAAGTGCACACACGCACACTTCTCTTAAAACACACACACACACACAGGATCGAAGCTGGCACGATATACACTGATCAGGTGGGGGAGGGAAGGGCATTCGGGGTCCTTTTTATACTTGGAAGAGGGGACACGTCCTTGCCATGTGCCACTTAAAAAATGGTACCTGGTCGGTCGGCCCAATCAGAGCGGCGGTTCGGCCTAGGTTATGGGTTCACCAGCTTACTTTAATCCGCCACCTTTTTGTCTTTAATGCTGTTTTTTTTTCTGCGCTGGGGGTGGGTTTAATACTTTAATGCGGTCTGAGTGGGAGGCTTGTCCCGAGTCGCGACGGCTTCTTATTCGACTCAATTCAACTTCGTCGACCGAGCTTGACTGCCCGTCTCCCACATCAACTTCTTGTATGCAGTAAAGACTTATTGGACGGTCTATAGCAGGAGTTTTTGGGTGAAAACCATTCGCTTATTGTTTGTTTCTCATCATTCATATTGGATTCGAAGTGAGTAATTCTCTAAATTTGTAGTTCACTTTTTTCTGTCAACTTGTGAGGTGCTGACTCAGAACCCAATGGGTTGTCCTGTCGTGGTTAGGCGGCCGGGAACGTTGCCGTGATGCCACGTGGATATTCCACGTTGGGTACATGTTACTGGGCCCCTTTTGCGGAGTGTTTTTTTTATAGTTTTATTATTTGGCCATTTTATCATCTCGGGGTATTTCGCCCTGCTCTCGTGGGATTTCTGTTTTAATTTGTAAATCATTTTTTAATGGGGGAGTTTGCATTATGTCGGATTGCTTAGGCCTAGAAGTCACTTGTATTCTAACTAAAATATGATTAACAAATTTAAATAAAATAAAATAAAATATGATTGTGAAATGATTGACATTTAATAATTTTTAAGGTTTTTTTGTTGTACTACTGTGCCATTGAACATTTATTCGGACAATTTTTTCATTTATTATTAAAAGTGTTCACCATATCAATGGGATTTGCTGTGTATACGGACATGTTTGTGTGCTCTAACTTACTGACAAAAATATAAAAATTTTTGAATTATCGTGACATTTTGATAATTAACAAGGGTATTAATTTACCAAAAGCCGGTGATAATCCCAGCGAGAATTTGGGGAGTTGTCTAATTGGATTGTTTTGTAGGGTTTTTGTACTTTCTTAGCTGTGTTTTTATTTTGGCACGGAGAGGAGATTTTGTGGCGTTGGATGATGTCATCTGCTGGACATGGGAAAGGGTCCCGCCAAATAAGAGACCTAGCAGGATCAATGTTATCAAGTGATTCAAGAACAGCAATTAATTGCGGAAAAAACATGAAAATCGCGTCAATCAATATTTCGCCTTTTGATGTTCTTTTTTATGCGAAAAAAGAAAAAACAATTTGCTTATTTTCGTAGTAGATGACAGATCTGAGTTTATTGATACGAGAGAAAATGGATGCATATTAATTGGTGGTTGATCTCATATAATATGGCTTATAAGAATGATCCAAAAATTATACAAACAAAGGCTGCAAAAAAATTTGGCTTCAAACCAAAAAAATCTTCCGTCACATGCCACTCATGCATAGATTTGCGGTTGTAATTAATGGTGATTAGAGTAACACATTACTTATAAATAATAACATATATTTCATTTCAGAAAAAAGATATTTGTCGTCTAAGATTATAATAATGCGCTTAAAGTCAAAATTAATTAGTCACCGTGCTAACCCGTAAGATTAGTACATGTTGGAATGAACTCTCTTCTAAGCTAAGACAATAGCAGAACAGTCCTGTTTTTCAACGACACACACGCATTTCCAATGTTCAATTACTTAACACTTTGACTGTTTGTTAAATTGACAGCTCAATCAAACTGGACCAGCTCATTCTCAAGAGTCAGACCTGCTTAGCTTGCCCAAGGACCAATAATGAAGACGAAGCGTACATTTTTATACACGCATACACAGAACAGACATTCACGTCTCTTAATGTTAATTAATTCGAGTTGGACATCTTCCCCCTCTGATAATCAAGTTCGAATTGGCATCCGAGTATTAATTTTCATCATAATACACACGGCCCTGCGAGCCAGCTTCTTAATACCTCCCTCCCCCTTGCGTCAGTCATAGGGACACTAAAATAAATAAATAGCTCAATCAAGGTGCTGATAATCAAGTGGGCATCAATGATTGATAAAAATAATTGCAGAAAAAAATTATATGAGAGCCGAGGTAGACAAAATATCTCAAATCATGAAGCGCCTGCCGTATATTTTGCAGCTATGGCATATACACGTAAGAAAGAAGCAGACTGGTGTGGGAAGGCAGGAAGGGGGAAAGGTTATATGGACCAGATGAAGACGAAAGGCCAGCGAGGAACCACATGGAGGGGTTCAACTTCGCGTTGGCCCAGGCCGCCCAGATTGCCTTAATTGGTCGGTTGGTCTTCAAGGCCTTTCACATTAAAGTTTGGTTTGGTTTGGGTTAATCCGATCTGGCCATCTATCTTTTCATTATGCCGGCCCCTCGTACGGCAGGGTTAGCAAATTAATTAATGAGAGATCGGACCGACTCGATCGGTTCGTACGGGATGAATAAATATATACAAATAAAAATTGGACGGCTGACATTGAAAGTCAGGAATGGTGATGACATAGATCGAAGGGAAATCCATCCATAAGACCCTGTAACCACTCATTTCTAATTAATTAATTAATCAAATTATCAAAACCCTATTCAGAAAGATCATGTTTATTTATATATAATTAGTGTGCCAGGTGCTGATCAACATAGGAATTTAATTAATAAACCCCAAGTTATTTAAAGTTGATGGAACATTATCCTTAAATATTAACTTTTAACTTTTGAGATACCTCGTTTATGAAACATTTGTGGAGAGAGATATTAGTGCAATATGGATGGCCAACATGAGCTGGCTGAGTGATTAACTACTAACTATGGCCCTTAATTTGGAAAACTTGTTGACCACCAAAGTAAAGCATTCCAACTTACAACGGCCTTTGTTAGTCATCAATATATATAATGTGGTATAAAGAGCGCCAAACAAGAGGCTGTATCAAATGTAAAATGCTAAAGTAAAATATGAAGAGATTAGATATACACATTGGATCATTGTCTAAGTTGTGATCGAGTTTTTAAATTAATCAGTTCAGCGGCAGAGGAAAAAGAAGAAGAAGGGTATCCATGCATGGGGCAATTTTGAGCTGAGCAATCTGTGGCATATTGATCCACAATCAGTGGATCAAAGGTCAAATTATGTTAGAAACAAAAAGAATTTGTGGTGGTTGTGAGAATCAATTTGAACCGGCCTAATCAGCTGATTTAACTCAGTTTCATACAAACCCAAGCTTTTCTTCCCCAATGTATATATATATATATATATATGAATTGGCATTTGAATCAGCCATTTCATGCTGATTTTTGTTGGTAATTCAATTCATTCTTGATCAAAGAAAATTACTCAATTCATTAATAGCAACTTTCGTTTCAGATTCAAGCTGGTTATTCTAAACTAAAAAGCGCAATCTAATCACTAAATTTCGATATCATCAATTGACGACATTGGTGCCCTATAAAACAAATATGTAGCTTCATCTGTTAAATAAAATATTACATATGGTTTCTTTGTTAACCGCTCGAGCTTTTAGATCAAGGGGTTAAACTATATAAATTTATATATTGAACATTCAATCTGCAAATTAACTTAATCGAGTTATGATATGAGTTTTGATGCTCTAAATTAAGCACAAAAATCACTGGATCATTCCTCGTGTTTATAAGCTGCCAAAAGCTGGTTATATGTAAGTATTGGTGGCACATGAGCATTCGGTAGGGAACTTATGTCCTGATCTTGTTCATTTGTAACACGTATATTATCTAATATATTTGAAGTTAGAAAAGAATAGGTGACCTGTTGGCAAATATGCCATATGATTGATGCCTTCTCATTCCAACTCATCGCATAAGAGGTATTATTAAAAGTTGACAAGCCAATGCCTCGAATACTAAAATTTGCAGGCAATCCAAGAATGAGCACAACGTGTAAGGAACTCTTGCATTGTGTGAATTAGGATGACACACAGGCTTTAATTTGTCTTTGCATGCCTGTCTTCTCACATATAAGCCTCCTTTAAATCATTCATCCTTGAGAAATAATTTGTAAACATGATATTTCATCAAGAAACTTGATCACTTGACCAAGCCTAAAATTATATTAATATATAGTTCACACCAGCTTGCCATTCATTGAGTCATTCACTTGACCAAGCCTGTTACAGATATTGAGTCATTCACATGTATGTAATATATATTTGACTTTTGCTAAGGAGGATCAGCTTAAAGTTTGGCCGGTCAATGTCAAATGTCACAGTTTCAGTGTAAATATGTTTGCATCAGTTCCTTTCTTCAATAAATAGAGGCTCCAACTTCAATTTTTTTGTCTTCTTGCTTAGCTTTCAACTTTCAAGAGAGACATGCCATCAACGAAACTTGAAACTTTAATTTTTCAGCAATTGACGTAACCAGCTTTAATCATGGTTAATGTATGGCAAAAAAATGATTCATAGAGAATTTAGAGGAACAATGTCCGACTAGTGCATGCATTTAGCTATACTATGCAAGATATCCCACCATTGCAACTTATATTAAAGACAAATTTAAATTTTATGGATAAGCTCTGGTTAAATAATAAGATATACTTTAATAATCAAATATATTAGTTATTAGTTTTGATTAACTCTAATTTTAAAGATAAATCCTAATTGAATGAAAAAATATCCCATAATAATTTGATATTCTTTTTATTCGTATTGCATTCTAAATAGTCAAATCCCCTACTTTTAATTAGAAGTGATTATTAAATTCCCCTTTTACTAATAAGAGTAGATTAAGATATAGAGCTTAAGAATACGTGATCAAAATTCAAAACAAGATCATAGACTTTTCTGGGCAAAGATCAAATTTTATTCTGAAACATGAACTGTTGAAACTAAGTTGCAGAATCAAAGAACCTGCTTATTTAGTAAATGCAATTCTGTAGCTGGGGATAGATATCGATGGATGAGTATGGTTACATGAATTCATGCTTATCCTGCACCGGGTTCTGTAGGGCGGGAGGTCTTCTCTAGTGATTGTCTTTCTCAACTGAGAAAGCTAAGTACTGATTATATATCAACTTCCCACAAGCTAGGTTTCCCTTCGACCCATATGGTAGCTTGACTCATTAATTTCAGCTCATATAATTGCAAACTTTTTGTACTTATATTATACAAGTTGTTCATCATCAGTGATGGACCACTTAATCAGTAGGAGGCAGCTTTAACATTAAGATAGTGAAAGATCAAATCAAATTGGAAGTTATACAATTATACAAACCATCATGTTGCAGAGAAAATACCATAAATTTGGCTTAGCACGAAATGTTGGTCTTTCGATGGTGATAATCTCATATTAGTTACCTCTTTATATAGCACAGCAAAAAGTTACGTAACGAAAATAGAGCTAGACACTCTTAGTGCATGCATGCATGCATGCCTTCCAAAATATGTGACTCAATGTTTTTTATTTTTTCAATGGCATCTATCCCGATGGTTGAGGAACAAGTACATAGTGATCATACTCTCTTCGACGTTGAAGATGGTTTGAGAGATCAATTTATGCACGCATATATACAGCTATTTTATTGAATATTCAAGCTATAGCTATTGATTGGGCACACCAAGTACTTAATCGATTTATTGAATGGCTGTTTTCAGAGTAGGATTGAGCATAAATAAAAATGACACCTGAGATATAGATGAGGTCTGTAAGTACTGATAGATCTCAATAATATAGATCTCAATAATAGAGGGAGGAGAAATTAAGAAGCCAAGCATGAATGATTGTTGATTGCGATATATGATTACAGCTTGCACAGGCTGGGAAGGGCATTAGACATACATCTCATCCCAGCTCCTTCATCGTCATGGCAGTATTTAAATCTTTTGATGTATCTGGTTCATACTGATGTTCGAGTTAAATACTGATCTTGTTAGTTTAAGTTTAAATGATTTATCTTTTCTTATTGCCTTGGACAGGACTCTGCAGTTACCACGCGTCAAACGTACATGTTTTCACTAAGTCAGTTGTGTTATTGAGAATTATTTCCTTCATGGCAGCACAAAATCGTCGTTAACAATAACACACAGCATTCACAAATAGTTTAACCTCTATATATACTGGACTGTCATACACACAAATTATACTGGCATGCAACAGCTGGCTTGGACAGAAATTTATGAGATGCAATTTGGGACACTACGCCTACCAAAATTGTATCTCAAAACATAAAACACTCCTGCATGTTCTGTGTGTAAAATGACTATTTTGCTTCGTTTTGTGTATAAATATTTTGTTGGTTAATGGTTTATTAATGATAATTTCTAGTGTTGGGTTGTCTGTGTATTCTGATACCTGCCATATGCATAAACTACATTGTTTGACAGAACGTATATAACTACAAGGAAATACACATTGTTTCGACTCTTGTGACCACTTTATTTTAACAAGCACTAATGAGACCACTCTATCCCTTAACCACGGTAACCAAATACATATTGAAGTCCGAAATTCCTGGTCGAGCGCGTATCTTCTTCACTGTTTACTACTTCCTGTGTTTGGACCACTTAACACAAGACTTCACCAGACTCTTGAGACCCTTCTTGTGGTAGTGGTGGTGCTTCTTCTCCATCATCCAGTTATTTTCCTCCCCATGATCCTCCTTCTGATCAGTATGATTAATATTCTCATCCCCTAATTCCATTTCCTGTTCCACCTGCAAACTCATCTGCTCATCAATTACCGGTTCAACCGGCCAACATGTAAATTGGAATATCGATCGATCAGTTAAATTTTCTTACAATTACTAACAATGCAATATAATTGCAATGACATGCATCATGAGTAACACAATCAAATTCATTTATATATAACTATGATCACCTTCAATACCCTGTTCTCCAATTGAATGAGTCGATCAAGGACGCTGCCCTTCAACTGGGCTGCACTAGAACAACTTCCACCGGTCGGCATCCTCTTCCCAAGGTTATAGAAGAAGTAGAACTCACCCAGGAGCTACTCCCATCGGTCGTCTTGGGAGTCCTGCCTCTCGACCCGGTGTCACAAGAGCTTCTTCCCGAAGCCCACCTGTTGCACCCTCTAATCTCCTCCAAATGCCCCCATCTGCAAATTATTTGACAAGAGAAATTGGCAAATTAATCAATTAGCTAGCTTACTTATTATTATCTCTTGGCTAGCAAAAAGCATCTACTAAGATATCTCTCAGAAACACATGTTTTATATATAAAGTCTATAATTAAATAACTGGGAAAGGAGTAGGAATTTTAATTAATATACAGACATAAATACCATAATGTCTAACCGTTCAAGGCAGGAGAGAGTATTCGATTCTTCATTGACGCCCATGGCTTGTGATTAGCTAGGAATCATGCAAGCTTAAGGACAACTTGGCGAACTTGAAAGCAAAATTAAAACAAGCCGATTCTTGAATGCTATATATAAAGAGAGTAATGGCGGCTGGAAAACATTTATCAAAAGTTAACGTGGCTTCATGCATGCAACCATGCACGCTGCGTTGCTGTGCGCATGCTGTGTGGCCATAATATGATGACATCCAAACTTGGGGAGCTCGTTAGATCCAAACGGAATAGCACTAGAAGCTATATTATTCTTTAAAAACGTCATGAAGATAACTAATAAAAATGTTTTCATGGTGAAAAATTGTAAATCATGACCTGTGCATGTATATGAAATTACTGGTTCAATTTTCACATTAACCCTTTGAGTTTTCACGAAAAACATTCAAGAATATTTCCATTTCCTTTATTATCATATAATAATTAGAAATTTTGGGTTGAACATAGTTTCGCGTTGCTGGGTTATGATCAGGATCTACTCCTTAACGTCTCGACGAATTAAGGGTTCGTTTGGATTAGAATTGCAAGAATATGAGAAAGAAATTAAGTTCTGGAGGCACACACTAGAATTCTCACGAGTGGCCCTTTTAAAAATCCCTTCACAAACTATTTCCCCACAAAAGACGTGAGGAAATGAGAGAAAATCAACTGGCGGCTCTGATCTTCCTCTCCTCTTTTTCCTGCGTTTTCATTCAACTCCGTCACCAACCAACGCAATGTCAATCTACTTGCCAACACCGGCGCTAGTACCAAGCTCTTCGTCTAGTGCCCTCTCCAACACTTGCATCGGCAACGCAGTCTTGGCCGACCCATCCCACTGCCTTATATAGTTTTTTCCTTCCTAGCACGGTTATACCACATATTAAGCCCTTCTAATTCTTCTGATCAAGATTAAGTTATAAGATAATGCTTGTGGAGTCTAATTTGAGCTGTTTTAGAAAATTTTTAAAAAAATGAAGTTTTTGTACAAATGAGCTTGATTGCGGTATCTTCATGACGTTTTAATTCAATTGATTGGCATATATACATGATTTTTGTTTACTCTTTTTTTAACTCTTTTTGGTGTTTTAATTCACTGTTATCTTTCAAGTTTGTATTTTTTTCCCCCAATTTTCAAGGTTGCATTTTTAGGTTAAGGTCCATTATAAGGACAAAAGCATGTTTCCTACATCTAATAGCGCCTCCATCTTCCTTGTAGGAACTAAACACATAAAAGAAATTTGTGAGAAAATTAATTTCTTTTCTATTTCTTTCTCAAGAAAATACTTCTCCTTTTTCTGCAATATTCTTGTTATCCAAAAGAGGGCCAAAGGGAAATCATCAGTTTCATGGTAACAATTCATGGCCTCCGTCGACTTGACTTCGAGCCCACAATAACGGTGCTAGGGCCCAATATCGATATATACTATTTACAAAGAATGTCCGCTTGAGAACTAAAAGAGGCAGTGTATTAAGCAACCCAATGCCTCAACGCCTTATTACAGAACTGGACCAACCGATGCATGCGATAAGCCAGCACCCTCATTCATACATACACTATTTTCAACCTTTCTATGAGAGAGCCAAAAGTGAAGTGTTTATTATCCTAAAGAAAAAAAGGTGGGAATACGAACAAACAGACCTTAATTACTACTTCGTCTTCATCAAACGAGAAGAGAGCAAAGTGCGGACACACACAACATTCATATGAGACGTCGAAAGAGTCGAGTAGAAAAGATTGATGAGATAGTGGAAGCCCAACTGTAGGAATTTGCAAGCTAGGAAACATGGGCATTAATACATATATATGTATGTACTTAAGTTAAAGTACATCCAAAAAAGGTTTAAGATATACAAAAGAAGGATCAAGGCACTTAGTCCCAAAGCACTTCCACACCCACATTCTCATTAACATTCACTTTCTTCCTTTAAAAGAGGGAATGTCTAACATCCAACTAAAACACCATAGTGGAGTCTGACTTCGATTGCCACACATCCACCAACCTCAACACTCTCCCTTCCCTTCCCACCATTTGCATTGTATCGACTCCACTCCATTGTTCCTATATATATCTACTTGTCGACTACATATAGATGAAAAACAGACTCATCTTTACCGACAAATTTATTAACAAAATAAACGATAATTTTTTTTAACGCGCACCACACAGAGATGCAAAAATAGGGAGATTAAACGTAGAGAAAGAAGTTTATATTGTGCTTAGTGGCTTTCATACATATAACAAATATACAAGAGGCTAGCTCTCACAACTGTCTTAAGAGAAAATTAAGCGTTTACCTAACAAAATGAACGTATAAGCAACACCCACAATTCAATGTAACATACCCCACCGTCGGTTCTATTTCTGTACTTAAATGAAGGCCCTAAATGGGGAGGAGCACATATTCCGGTTCACGACTTTTTTTGTTTTGTAGTTCTCAGCCGCTTGAGTGGGGAATCCAATATTTAAACAAACTCAAGATAAGAGAATCCAACAATAGATTAGGTTAAGGCTAAAGGCAAGAATCTAACGTCCATTACCCATATCCAACACTACTAGAATATTAGAAATTTAGGACCGGACAAGTAATTAATCCAATCCAAGCTTGACAGGTACTTGACGTTCCTGTCCGAATACGAGAATGTCACATTCATTACAACTTAGAAGCCATCTAAATTTTCCACGCACCAACCAAATTGGATCCAACCATTCTAGCGAACCATTCAAGAACAACACAAGGACTTATGGTGGGGTAAATTATTGTTGCAAAAATGGAGGAGCCTGCAAACCTCATATTTATGGCAATTTATATGCAATTCCTTTCGATGAAACGAAAAAGTTTCGATATGCTAAAGACTTGCTCCGATGTTTTTACTTACTAAAATAAAAAGAGAGGCGCTCAACATAACGTAGAAACATAGAATATAAAAAACATATGTAATCATAGAAAACAAAAAACAAACGTATTCAAATAAAATAATAAACCTTTCCTGCGTTCTTGGAAACAACTCAATATTGTTACATCACATAGAAGGGGCCAAGAAAACAAAAAAGAATCAAACATGATGATAGTTCGACCACAAAATGGGACAGTTTCTGATCATGTCCCTCTGTCCTCCAGGGTCAGCGCAAGAAATGAATTTCAGATCCGTTCATCTCGTAGGATCACAAAGTCAGCACAGGAAATGAAATTCAGATCCATTCTTCACATCCTCCATTTCTTCTCAAGTCATATCATTCCCATATTCTCTAACTTGTCATACGGAAATAATACATAAACTACTAATCTAGTAAACAATGGTAACAGAAGAAGCAATTCCAAAAAACAGACATTGGAAGCCATTGTCTGCTTCGCTTGGATAAGAAAGCACAGAATCCTTCCTCAGATCATCCTGAAGAAACCAGACAATGACGACGATCCCAAGTAAGATTAAAAAATAAAAATAGAACTTATGGCAGAAATTCACTGACTTGGTATTGGGTCAGGCAACTCTTAATTACTCCCCCCAAACCCTTCGTCCGTGTTTGTCACATTTGTAATTAACGAATATGGTGAAAATGAATGTATCAAAACCACTCCCTCCCTTCAAAACCAGTGTTTTTTTTTCTTCCTGTCCCTTCCGCTTTCTGATCTGTCCATAAATCATCTTTGGTCTCTTCCACTCCCCCCATCCATCAAAAAGAATACTTAACTGTTGACAGCTTCATTATTTACTAAGAATTCAACTCTACTGCTACTCTCCTACTCACTACCTCCGATGACAGCATAGTAAAGAGCAAAACACTACGCAGCCAGTTGATCCAGCTGCATCCGTTCCAACAATGCTCCAAGAACTGCGTGATCGATGGCTTCGTCTAGTTGAGCTGAATTTGCAGTGCACTCACCGCCGCCCTTGGCGGTCAAGGTGCCGGTGGTGGTGGGGGTGGTAGAAGAGCCGCCTCCCATCATAGTAGGGTCAGGAGTAGCAGCCGACTTCAACTTCAACTCAGGCGGGGACTCCTTCACCAGAGACTGAACCCAGGAAAGGTCAGGCTCCTCCCCATTTATCCCCAGCTCAAAGGAGGACGACCTCTTCAACTGATGAAGCTCTTCCCCATTCAGTCCCCAGTCCACCTTCCCGGAGGGCGATGCCCACTTTGACCATAGATTGCCATGGCTATTGTTGCTCACTGGGGAGCCAATGGGGTGATCACTGGCCAGGCCACCCCCACTCCCAAGATCACGGGCGCTCAAGCTGCGCATCTGCTGCTGCTTCTCGCGCTGTGCGAGAGCCGCAACCCTAGACCCCATCGGAGTCATCGAATCAACACTCCTCGGCGACATCCGACCAGGAGACGGGAGCCCCAGGGAGGCCTGCAAGAGCCCGTGCTGATCAATGGCGCCCTTGGGGGCGAAAACATTGGTGTTGATAGGCGAAAGCATGCTCTGGTGCTGCTGCTGGAACTGGGTAAGAATCGCGGACTTGTGCGTGGGGGAGAACAAGTTCCCAGCTTGATCGGCGTACCGTGGGGAAGACGAGATCTCGGCGGCAGTGAACAGCTCGTCCAGATTGGAAGGGGTGAGAGTGGTGGATCGAGCAGCTCTGTTGGAGGTGGCCACGCTGCTCAGACGAGGGTGTTGAGAAGAGAAGCAGTTGAAGTCATTCATGGCGGCCTCGATGTCCTGCATCAAGGCCAAGTCTTCAGGCAATATGTCCCGGGCGCTGAGCGACGACCTCAGGCGACTCGACTGAAGATTGCTGCCGGGCAGATGAAGCGTCGGGACGCTTGGCTGCGCCCACATGCCATGCCCCATCCCGTTCGTCGCCGACGGCGACATGGGCGGCGTGAACGGAGACGGAGACATCACGGAGACCGACGACGGCGAGCCCGGGATCAGACCCATCGCAGCCGCGGCCATCTCCATGGCCGAGGTGGAGGAGCGGGGTGAGGGGACGGCGGAGCCGGTGGAGACGTAGAGAGGGCGGAGCTCGTCGGTGGTATGGGCAAAGAAGCAGACCCGCCGGGAGCAGCCGGTGCCGTCCTTGCAGAGGCGGGTCCGGTACTGCGCCGGGTGGAGCCAGCACTCGAAGACGCCGTGGGCGTACTCGCAGAGGTCGCCCCGCCGGCACGCCCCCTTGCGGAAGTCCGGGCAGGGGACGCAGCTGTAGTGGTACTTGCGGGGGTCTCGCCGCCGCGCGTTCTCGCCAGGGTGGACGAAGGGGCACTCCGTCCAATCGTGGGAGTACGCTCTCGAGCACGGACGCACCTTGAACGAGAACATCCGGAACTCGTCCGAGGCGTACACGCTGTTCTTGATGTCCGGCATCGACGGGTCGATCGGGTACTCCTTCTTCTCCGATGCCGCCGCCGCAGCAGCCGAAACTCCTCCGCTGATAGACGATCCGTTGTAGAAGTCGGGGGAAGATGAGAGCGGCGGCGATTCCGAGCCGGAGCTCGAATTGGCCGCCATGGCCATGGTTAAGCAGTCGGGCGCATCGAGGAGCTTGGACAGAGCAAGCTTCTGGCTTTGTAGCTTGGGCGGCGAGACGACAACGTCGAGAGGGCGGTGGCCGCCGGAATCGACAGCGGCGACGTCAGCGCCGGCGGCGAGCAGCAGCCGGACGGCCTCGACGGCGTAGGGGGAGCCGCCGGACGCGGCGCAGTGGAGGGCCGTGCTGCCGTCGGGGAAGCAGGACCGGTTGACGTCGACGGCGGGCCCGGCGGCCAGGATCAGCCTCATCACGTCGAGGCTGCCGTAGGTGGCGGCCACCATGAGCGGCGTCCGCTGCTGAAGCACCATCCCCCTCGCCGGGTCACCGCCGCGCCGGCGGGCGTACCAAATCCCGGCCTCGTCAACCACCGCCGGGTCGAGGGAGAGCACCCGGCGGAAGCCGTCGGCGTCGTTATCGGCGGCAAGCTCGAGGAGGTTGGAAGACGAGGAGTCAACGTCGGTTTCAATGGTCAGGTACCGCTGCCCCACTCCGCCGTTGTTGACGACTGCATTCCGATCGGTTTCCGACGAATCCATGGCCAGCGAAGACGACGGCGGTGGCGAAGAAGAGTGGTTGATCACGTGTTCCTGCCCTCCGCACATGCTTGGGGCACCCACCACCTCCACAGGACTCCCCCTTCCACAAAACCAAAAAAAAACGAATTAGCAGATGAACACCAAGTTCACATCTTTCTTCCTTTTTTCAGATTTATTCACCCAACAGAAAAAGAAAGCCATAGATCATTACTATATCACAGATCGCAAATCGTGCCTACTTAACTACTTCGAACTCCAAGCAACAATGACCTGATTCCAGTTCAGTTTTTTTAATAAATATATATACATCTCGATCAACCGAATCAAACAATTAGCCAGATCGATCTTGTACACTTTGAACAACAAACTTGCAAAGCAAAATACTAAAAAATCGATCGATGATACATATATACACACTCTATAACTATTGTATTAGTATAGACTATATATACATATATGCACCAAGGGAAGGGGGAAAGGAAATCTAGTAATTAAAAAAGGATCGAACAGCGCCTAACTCACCTTTTGGCGGCCGATCCAGGGAGGGAGAGGCCGGGAAGAGGGAGAGGCGGCCATCGGAGAAGCTCGCAGGAGCTCCGGCAGCGCCGCCGCCGGCTTTGACCTCCGTCGTCGTCGTCGTCGTCGTCGTGGTGGGATGGAGATGGAAGACAAACGAAACGCGGCCGAAATTCACTCCAATGCGGGTGAAATTTCGGATAGGGAGTCTTTCGAGAAGTTGCGAGGGGGTGTCGGAGTGACCGGCTTGGCCGGTGGAAAGGCGGTGGGGTTACGGGTTAGGTCGGGAGGGTGACCGGCTCGGACGTAAGGGGGGGGTGGGTTTTGGCGTCCGCCAACGAGCACTCTGACAGGGGTGGGGTGGTAGTCAAATCGGGTTTTATTAATCGGAGCGGGAGTCAAATGGGCTTGGTGAAAGGCGTGATATTTGCTTTATTTTATTTCATTTTATTTTTTTGGGGATTGTTTTTTTCGGGATGGTTGATGATGAAAAAATGAGATTCCTGGGAGTATTTCATTTCCCTGGGTTTCTTTATGGCCCCTATATACGACAACAAAATGTCTTGTTTGGAAAAAAATATAAAAAAAGAGAAAAAGTATGGCCAGGGATAGTTTTTGTGAATAAATTAATATATATTATTAAATACAAATTTAATATGAAATTTTAATCTTGTTATAATTGTTCGAGCTTAAAATTTTTGCCTCTGATAAAAATTGTGTTGATTCGGAGGTCAAAAGACTATAAAATTATATAAAATGCTAAGGTTAATCTAGTTAATTTATGACGCTATTTCTCTGAGACTCACTAAGTGCAATGTGCTATACAAATTGAGTTAAATTGAATTTGATTATCAAAATAATTAGATTCGTGGTGGTAAAATTTTTTAACATAGGTAGATATAAAAAGCTGTTTAGTTAAACATTGAAAAAATATAAATTGATGAAGGCACCGTTCACAAAATTTCGTATAATAAATAAATAAATAATAAACTAATTCACTATATTTTTTTAGAAAGCCGGGATAATTTTTTTTAGTAATTTACTAAACATTATCTTATAAGTTGGTTACTTTTATAAAAAATGGAATCTGTAATATGTTTTTTTTAGATTTTATATAATTTTTTTGTTATTTTAAAAGTTCATATTTATCAGACTATCTTATTTATTCGAATCTAATCTATTATTATTTATTATTCAAAACTAATTCATTCTTATTTATAAAAAAAGATATGCCCAAACGAGCTTACAATCACAATCTACCTAATAAACATATTTCATATAAAATTAATTTATAATAATAGTTGTATGCATTTATGAAGGAGCATAAGTCTTCATTGTAAATATATTTGACTCGTTTTGTAATTATTAACTCTTTCGTATTAAATAAATCTCTCCTACTTTTACAATTTATTAAGATCACATTTTCGTCGTCTTAACAAATTATTTTATTGCACGTAATTTTTGTTTATAATATTTAAAATAATTGTACCACCCCATTATATGTATTTTAAATTTTATTCCACTGTTGTTATATTTTTGTATATAATGTATTGTAAATGGTTAAAAATATTGAAAGCCCACCTGTACTTTTTGCTATATCTTTAAACTTTATTCTTTTGTAATATACAACCTTAAATCCTAAACATTGAATGATAAATATTTGATTAAAAAAATACATTATCGTACTTTTTGTCTAGATGACTTTAATTCAAATTTGTAATAGTAACTTTCTGTTTTTTATCATTAACTAGACTTTTATTTTGTTTTCACGATTAAAAAAAAGACTTTATGGTTTCAAATCTTAACTAAATCTAGTTTCAATTATATTTTTTAAGCTAAAAATAATGTAATATTTCTCGATACATTTATTGCCCATTGCATGAGCTCGTAACTAATAAAATGGACTTTATAACCTACTAATTTCACATTCATCTCAAATCATTTTAATAAGTTATCGACTTATTATTAATATTTATTTATTACATGAATTAATATACATATATATATACACACACCTATTTTATACGGCTTGAGTTTTATTTAATAAATTTAAAAGCTTAAAAAATATTTTTGAGTAATAATATAATTAAAACGATATAATAAAGTTTATTAATAGTGTTTTTTTCCCAACCCGAATGAGACTCCCGTCCAAAGAAAAGAGGCGGCAAATGGGCCTGCATTTGCTTCCCGAGCGGATGACACAAATGAAGGGAGGGGGGGGACCCGCGCGCCCACATGAGAAGTTGTGCAGCCCAAAGACCCCAGCGCAGTGGCGGCACAAAGGAGTCGCACCATCACAGCCACGTGGCGGATGCACGCGTGGACCTAATCTTCTCCGTGGTCCAAAATAGAGACCAAAGCTATCTTTCCCTCCTCCCCCTGCGTGACGCCACCTGTAACGCAGTACATGTCCGTATGGCACCGTGGGTCCCCTTGATCTGGAGCTCCAATCGGGGGGAGTATCGATGATATCAACGTGGGTCCCTTTGATCTGGCACCGCCCCCCAGGTTCGATCCAACGATTTGCATGACGCCATAAACATCTTATAGCCGTTGCGTTGTCTCCCATCCTTCGTCGTGGGACCAAATTATGTCGTCGCTGGCGCCCTAATGCACAAAATCATATAAGTTTTATTTATTTATTATTCTTACAGTTAATTATTTTTATGTAGCTCACTATATAATATTACCTTAGTATTTTTTTTATAATATTTGATTTGTAGTACAATAGATATTTACTTATAATAGTCTTATGTATTATGTATATTTCTAAAAATCCTATTATATTATTATATATTAGTTAGTTGATATTTATTGATTAATTAATTACTCTATTCACCGAAAAAATGGATTTATTATAAAGCCTATTTTTAGATGATTTGGTTTTTTTATTTCTAATTGTAATAATAAGAAGATAAAATTATAATTTGATTTTATTTATAAATATGAAATAAAAAATAATATTATAAAATAGTTAGAGAATACGTAACACATCACAATTAAAAAATCTTCAATAAGAAAGAAATATTTACTTGAATATAAAATAAATGAAACTATTATAACATAGTTACCGGACATGTGGTGAGAGTAAAATAAAAGTCTTTAATTTTATATATTATTATAAATTATATATAAAGTTAAAAGCATTTTGTGTAGTGTAGGAAAATGACGTACCTTTCATGAAACTAAATAGCACAACGACAACACTAGATTTTATTACAAACTATAAGATGAATATACGGTACTTATTTGTTGTTTAATTAATGCAAAAATCACAAATATTTAAACAGCCTAAACCCAATGCTTTAAACTCTAATAAACTTTAAACATTTAAATCCGAAGTACGCCGAATCCAAAATTTTAGTATTGAAGTAGATGTCATACAGGATTTATAACTTAGTAAGTCCGGAGTCAATTTGACTTTATTATCATAAATAAAATATTTTATTATACATTAATTAAATTCAAGATTTTTGATAGATAAAAAATTGGAACGAAAAAAAGACAGAAGTCATGAGGTTGATGTACTAAAAATAAAGCCCAGTTTAATGGGTTTCATGGGCCCAAAATGTTTCTAAAGTAGCCCATTAATACAGCACAAGAGTGTTGGTTGCAATGACAGGCGTGGAGGAGGGAAGAAATGGGTGGTGGTGGGAGTGAACTATGGCTGCCTCCACGACCCACCGCCGGCCACCGATGGCCGCCGCCGGCGTCATAGCCTTCTCTAACTCTCTCTCTCTTAGCTTCTCTTATTCGGTGGTATGCCCTCCCTCTTCTCTTCTTCTTCTTCTTCTTCTTCTGCATCGTTTGCTTGTCCTATATATGGGTTTACTATATGGTAACGTGTTTAACAACTATAAAAGTTGGAAAGTATCTGTGCCTAACTTTGCGAATCTATTGAGCTTTGTTTATAGTTTGTCAGAGTTCTATCTTTCGTTGTTTCCCTGCGATGTTGTTGCACTGTTTTCCTTCCAATGAGGAAATGTTTAGTAATCCGAAGTAGCATGGAAGCTTATGTGGGTGCTCCCTCTGCAAAATTTTGGTTGAGGTTGAGGGACCTGGGTTGATTTCATTGCTATGGTTGATAAGCGGCATTCTGAGGAATGATTTGGAGACCATGTGTTGACATTTTGAGATTGGCATGGGCGCTTTTACCACTGACTGTTGTTTAGATTGACATGGGGATTGTAATATGTCTAGCGCTAGCACACTTTTATAATTCTCGAGTGTGTCAATTGTATCATGTTATTGATTAGTGTATTATTTATCGCACCTTAGTTCTTACTCCATGCTAAAATTTAGGACGATGGTCTTGTTTCCTTCCCCAATTTGTGATTTTTTTACTAACTAAATAATGTGCATCATAACCTTCTGGACCTAGAATTTAATTCTATTATGTGTCTTTTGCGGGTAGATTCGAACCTTGACCAGAAAACCACTATTATCAATCATTTTAAATTGATCTGTCTTAGTTATATTTTTCCTACTTGTATTTTTTTCCGAGGCAAACAATTACACAATGCAGAAGCCTTTTGTTGTCATACAGGCCAGAGTAATTAAGTTGGGAAGAATAACCCGTACTTCATTTGCTAGGCATGCGGGCGTAGACATGTTCATACTTTTTAGTTTTAGTCGAATCAGTTCTTTTTTTACCATTCGCTAGGCATTTTATCTCTCTTATCTCTTTGACGATCATACTGATCATTTTGCCACCTTTTTTGGGGGTGCTTCCTGTATTTGTTGAAGCTAGAGCATTGTATGGACAGGTTGGAAACCAGTTTGTTGAATAATGACAGCAAAAAGGCCGAGATAACTTGGAGATCGATTTCGCCTCTCAGTTGTTTCAGTTGCCGAGTCCAAAGCTAAGAAATATGAAATGGAAATTTCTCAACCCGTCATGACATTGCATCTCTGATCTAGCTTTTAAATATTCTGAGCGGTTGGCCAAGGACTTGGAACTGTTTGCACAACATGGAAACCGTAAAACCATCAACATGGATGATGTAATTCTTTCGGCTCATAGAAATGAACATGTGGCCTGCATGTTGTAATCCATTTCCTCCGAAATTAAAGGTAAAGAAGCAAATAGCGATAAGAAGCGCAAGAGATCTTCAAAGAAAGAAGAGAAGGCCGTTGCTACGGATGGATTAGGCATATCCTAACAAGGTACTATAAATTAATGTTATTCTCTTGTTAGACATAACCTTGTTTTAACTATAGCTTCTATGTTAAACTTGGCTATTTTCTCACTTTGTATGCCCCCCTCCTATCAATGTGTAGATAAATGCATTACACTCTGGCTGATTAATCAAGCTTTTGAAGTCGATCCCTGCAGTGTATGTAAAAACTTTTCCGCTGTACGCTATATTTTTCATTAAACTATAATATTTGGAATGGAGGAGGAGGCTAATGTAGGGAAGTTCAGCAAAGCCACCCCTTGTGATACCCCAGTTCATGTCGTTTCGAGTAGTACTTGGATTGATTGATTAAACTAGAAGTATTGGGTTTGGGTGCTTAATAAAAAATGTCACCGTGAATAGAATTTAGATTCATATAGCTATCTGTATCAATGCACGGTTCCAAGTCGTTAGCAGAAATCCTTTCGAGATAAAGTAAATCAGGAGGTCTTATAGATTACTAATCCATTTCCAGGCCATGCGATGGTAAGCCATTCTCAGATTTCACATATTCAATGTTTACCATTTCACTAACCAAATGTCTAACCGTCGACATTAAAAACTATAGCCTTTCACCACAGAGTAAATAGTCTGGTAACTTAGTTAATTCCGAACCATGTTTTTTGAGACAATAGTTGGGATTAAAAACATCTATTCCTACATGGGAGCATAAATGAACTAGAATGACGCCAATTTGTTGTAAATAAAGTACTGTTGAAGAGGATATTTTTGGCAGACGAACAAAACTGTTAGTTGGTGAAAGAATATGACGGCAATCAATCGACAGCAATGACAAACTCTTCACCATGCGTGAACAAAAAAATCAGTCAACCACATAAAGAGTCGAGACATGGCAGTAGAAACAAGAAAGTGTCACGAACACCAACTCCGTAATCGACAAAACCAAAGACTACTACAATGTAGCAACTGGCTATGGACGTGAAGGCATGTCAAATTCAATCTGTTTCCGACACACGCCACCCAAGCTCCATCAAACTCCTCCCTAGATACTTGTTGACGACCAGCTCAGTTTCTATTTTCTAAGGAGGAGAAGAGAATAAGGGTACGTTGAGCCGGCGAGTGGGGTGGTGATGGTAGTTAACCCGACGCCCAGGAAGGGTCTGGCACCCAAGCTGGAGGACGCTTTGGAGAGGTTGGTTGTCTGGGCTATGTATGACTCTTCCAAGCCTCATCACTTCTTGTCTGGTAATTTTGCTCCTTCAGTGTATGAGACACCACCTTGCAAGGACCTCACCGTCAGAGGACAACTTCCGGGACTCAAAAGTTCCAATCTTTCCTTGCCATTTGGGCTTTTTGTTTTGTTTATTTACTTTTTCATGTTTTTGAATTGGGTATGTATTGAATAGGGGTGGCGAAGTAATGCTAGTCTAGTTTGGAACATCATAGTTTCACGACCGTGTACTGGCTCTGTTTGTAGGAATCCAGCATAATAGGTGTATGACCTTTTGTTTTCCTTCTCATCAGGATTGTTTGAATAGAGAGTTTGTTAGAGTTGGTCCGAATCCTAGATTGCCTCCTGTTGCTGCCTACCACCGGTATATTTTTTATTTCGAACAGTAACTGCTAACTTACGCTATTTATTGACATAAAAAATGTGGCATAAAATTGCTTTTAGACTTATCTTCTGTATGGAATCTTATTGATTTCCTTGCATTGCTTTTGCATGCCTGCAGGTTTGATGGAGATGGGTTCGTAATTTTTCCTCGGCTTCATCTGAAAATGGATCATTGTTTGACCAGTTTGTTTGATTTATTTTTTAATGTTTATTTTGACTGTTTACCCATTTGTTTGTTTTTGAAGTTTTGCTTTGTGCGTGTACCTGGTGTTTTCGAGCTAGTGGCAGGCCCCAATTTTTGTTAGTTATTTGGATTATCGTGTCCTTTTTTGTTATATAGGATGTTGCATGGTATGCGTATTAAAGAAGGGAAAGCAACCTATGTTTCTCGCTATGTAAATACTTCACGCCTTAAACAAGAGAAATTCTTTGGAAAAGCAAAATTCATGAAGGTGAAGTAAATACTCTTGTTTGAATTGATGGATCTTCTTTGCGGAGGAGGATGTAGCATGTTTAAAATGTGTTATTCTAGTAAATGTGATCATGTTTGTAGGTTGGAGATATGAAGGGCTTATTTGGACTATTTATGATTTATATGCAAATTCTTCGTGGAAAACTTAAAATATTAGATCTCTCCTACGGGAATTCAACAGGTATTGTCTCATCTATGCTAAAGTAGCAGTTCTAATGATATTATTTTCCCATTTCTGATCAGCACTGCATTTGATGTGTTCTTATTATTGTCAATTTGGTGACTAAATGTGTCTTTGACTTCCTTTGCTTACTTTTTTATGTTCTAAACGAGAAAATGGTGTGAATAACTTATGCCCAATTATTTTATGTTCATAAAAAGTTAATATTTTTTCCCAAAGATATAGCCACGCTAAAAGAACTATGTGTACCAGGTAGTACTGCTCTTATATACCACAATGGAAAAGTTCTTGCCCTTTCTGAAGTAGACACACCTTGTAAGTTTGGTAGAGGTTATTGTTTTTTTTTACATCAATTTTTATATGAGCATCAAGCTCATGATATCTGGAAAACATTACTTTGTAAGTTTATTGTCTATAAAACATTTTCTAGATTTATTTTTCTTTTACTTTGAAATGTAGTTGTGCCTTGTACTCGAAATATGAGAAATGTTCTTAACATAGGCATGATTTTAAGTAAGTTTATTATGTATGAAAGTATTTGTGGAGATATTCTTTTTCTACTTTTTTTTTAAAAATGTGCCGTCATTGTGTTATGGGAGAAGTTGTATGATGCCAAATGAGTTAGGAAAAACATAAGATCTGACTTGTGTCTAGTGGATAAGTATCTCTTAAAATCACAAGGTCATTTATTTTGCCCCTGGGCTTTTGTTGAACTTTTCGTTAGGCAGATCTTTCCTTCCATATTACCATTTTGAAACGGCTCTTCTACACCAACTATTTTACAGTTATGACATTGTTGGAACTTATCACTTGCAACTCTTGGCGTTCTAACTTCTATGCCAATGTCTCGCCTTTAGATGTGCTAAAAGTTTTGGAAGATGGTGACCTACAAACTCTCGGGTTGTTAGACTATGACAAGAGACTGTCTCATTCATTCACCGCTCATCCTAAAGTGAATCCTTTTACTGGTAGTGTCCTACATTTGGCAGCAGCTTGTTGAAACTAAATTTCTGTCACAATGTTGTGGTACTAGTAAGTCAACCTTGGTGTGCAGATGAAATGTTTACTTTTGGCTATTCACACACACCGCCTTATTGTACATATCGGGTCATTACTAAAGATGGTGTGAAGCTTGATCCTGTGCCCATAACTATACCTGAACCAGTCATGATGCATGACTTTGGCATTACAGAAAACTATGCCATCTTCATGGATCCTCCTTTTTATTTTCGTCCTAAGGTATGGCAGTTCCATTTCGTTGGCATTATGATTTACAGTTTGCTGCATATTTGGTAATCCACTCGTAATTATGATATTACAAGCATTATGATTCTCTTAGGAAATGGTCAAAGGGAAGCTGATCTTCACATTTGACCCCACTAAGAAAGCTCGATTTGGTATCCTTCCTCGATATGCTAAGGATGAACTTCAAATTAGATGGTTTGAGTTACCAAATTGTTACATATTCCATTATGGTATGCTTTACCAGTTCAAGTTATTGGGAATTCCCTATATTATTGCATGCTCTACTGGACGTCAATTTTTCAAGAACACATAACAATTTGTTTTTTTTCCTCATGAACATATTGAATATTTTTTAGCTAATGCTTGGGAAGAAGAAGATGAAATCGTGTTGGCCACTTGTCGGCTTGAAAATCTGGATTTGGAAATGGTCAGTGGTTCTGTGAAGGTTAAACTTGAAAATTTTAAAAATGAGCTGTATGCACTCTGAGCCATATTGAACATTAGACATGTAAATATTGTTTATGCAGTTCCCCAATTGTTTTTTTCTTCTTTTCACGGATATGAAATGAGGTTCCAACTGAAAAGTGGCCTTGCTTCAGAGAAAAAACTCAGTTTCTGCTGTTGACTTTCCAAAGATCAATGAGTGTTACACAGGCAGGTAACTGTTAATCTACAAATACCACGTTGAATATCCATTTGAGTCTGGGCTCTTTGAGTTGACAATTGTGCATAAAGCATAGTTTCTACAGATTCTTTTGTGGATTTATGAGTGTAAGATAAAATTATGGTCATTAAGAACAAATTGATATTTCATACTTCTTCCCCTATTGATGAGCATTGGATGCAAATTAGACACTAAGCACTAAGTGTAACACTTTGTCTTTAATTTTACTGTCAACTGTCATCTTGATTTGAATGTATGCTTGTAGCTATGATATCTTTCATTCTGCCTCCCTCTTTTTAGTTAACTTAGGCATGACTTCCATTTGCATGCAGAAAACAGCATTTTGTTTATGGAACTGTACTTGACAGTGTTACTAAAGTGAAACCTATAATGAAGTTTGATCTGCATGCTGAACCAGAACAAGGGAAGCCAAAACTTGAAGTTGGAGGTAACATCCAAGGCATTTATGATTTGGGGCCTGGAAGATATGGTTCGGAAGCAATATTTGCTCCCCGTAAGCCAGGAGTTGATTCAGAAGAGGATGATGGATACTTGATTCTTTTTGCTCATGATGAAAATACAGGGTAACGTTCTCTGTCTCCTCACTTTTCTCATAATCTTCTTGATATAATATAAAGTTCAACGTAAAGAAACATGAATTCTGTATGATGGATAATTATAACTAAAGTGTCTGGTTGGAAAAGTTGAATTTGTAGTCTCAATGAAGTTCACAGGGACGAAAAACGCAGGAAATTTCTTTGGAGTGGTGTTTAGATAAGCTGAAAATGGATGATGTCCAAGTGCCTAGGTGACAAAAATTGTATGATAAGAGTGTGGACAGGAAATCATGAATCGGCCTATTGGGATTTAACAAAAAAGTACAAAAAAACTTCAATTTTAAATCATGCCTAAGAAAGTGCTTACTAAAGTTTTCTCTTGCATCTAATCTTGTTCAGGAAATCGGAGGTCAATGTGATCAATGCCACGACGATGTCACCAGATCCAGTTGCAGTAGTGGAACTACCAAAAAGAGTTCCATATGGATTTCCATGCTCTCTTTGTCTCAGAGGTATGTAAACAGTTTTCTTGACATCGGCTTTTCCTTTTGAAGCGAAAATTTGAAACATAGTTATACATGTGATTGTGAAAGGATATGGACATTTATGATTTGAACTTCGGTATGATCTACATTCAAGCGGAATGACAAAATAAGATTGATGCCTCCAGTCCCACTTCTTTTGCAATGCACGTGTCCTGATCCTAATTATTTGATGATGATCTTACACATTTTTTGTTATCAACTCCGATGCAAGCTACAGTTAATATTGCTTAATAACTGTATGATACCATAGCAATGCTTTTTCTCTTTTTTTTCTAACGATTTCCAAAATGTTATTCTGGCAATGTTGTGCAGGTGCAACTCAAACAGCAGAATCTTGGAAGGATGCAGATTTCAATGCAGCGGTCTTCTAAATTTGAATGAAGTTGTACAGAGTGTTCATATGAGAGGTCTTTGAGAATGGTGTGTGTATATATATATATATATATATAAATGAATTATATCAAGAAAACATTTCGTCATCCCTGCATATATTCGCTGTTAGTTCATTGGCAGCATTGGTTAATTTGTCGATTGTTCTTTGGTGTGTTTAAGGTATGAACTGGGAGCAAGGGCTCATGGTTTACATCCAGCTGGATTAAATCCAGCATGGGAACAAAACTAGAGAATGCACAAAGACCAACAAATTTAAAAGACTTGAGTGGTGTTAAAGCTATTTTCTTGCAACGATAATTGAATATTAATTAGGCGAATTGAACCATGAACTCAAGAGTTTTGAGTTCGGCGGAGACGAAACCATTTTGCTCAATTGCCGGCCTAGTGGGACTTTTTTTAATGATGTGACTTGTGAGCCCTTAACACCGATGATGATTGGTAGGGAAAGAATAGAAGGCGATTGGGACGAGACGACGCCTTCTACACCGGGCACAATCTTGTCCGCTCCTCATTTCTGTGATTCTTGTGGCCTTGCGCGGAAGAAAACGACTGGGTGGTGCTCTCGCTGGCTGGCATTTCAAAGATGTTACAGACGTATTCATGCGGTTGTGCCTGCTCTGAGTCTCTCCTCTTCCTTGTGAAGTCTGCTCGTTGCTTTCCTCCTCTTCTTTTTTTATTATAAAATTATATGGAAGCTGTCATTAATTTCCTCCATTTTTACAACAATAGTCTATACAAATAAGCCAGTAGAATCATATATTTCTTCTGATAAAGCTACCGATACCATGTTTGGCATAACAGGAAGGACTTGCTACCTCAGGCGTGGAAGTGTGTGTCAGTCCCCCTAACCACCTCTGACATCATCACATCGGCGAAATTGGTACAAACCAAAAGAGGTTGGTTCCTTATGTATGCGAAGCACATTCTCAACACAAGAAGAAGCTCGGATCAAAGCTGCTCATTTCATTAACTATGGAGATGACAAATTAATCAGTCACATATAGTAAAACAATTTTTTTATAAAAAAATAAAAACAAAATGAAAGTACTTTGGAAGCCTCCTCAGTATCCATTTTATTCATTTCATTTAAAAATTCCGAAAAATTGAATGTGTTTTCTAATTAATTGAAAATATCTCCATTGGCCAAAAAAGAAGAGGAAGAAGTCTTATATCTATTTTATTTTCATTTTTTAGACACAAAATTCTACGATTTTATGTATGTATGCTACATAACATCAAAGTTACCTTTCCCTTTTGTTTAAGGCTATTTCCACGTCAAAAACTTCAGCCTCACACAAGACTTCCCCCAGTGCAACTAAGAAAAATAAGCCATCCAAAAATTTAGCAAATCCTTCCAAATCCTATGCATATAGGAAACCTCAACCAAATCCTATGCATATAGGAAACCTCAACCAAATCCCGATATGCCGGTATTTACTACTCGTTCACGCCTAACGCTATCGTGTAGGCCTCCCGCTACTACTCATTCACTGTTTCTCGGTACATTCGGTATGTACTGCTCAACTCAACCTTGCCTGTAGCTATGCACTGCACATCAGAATATCCCCACCGTCCAAACCCCATCCAAGGCACATCAGAATATCCCCACCGTCCAAACCCCATCCAAGGGCCCAAAATTACACAGGATATTTAACATGTCCATTGGGGTTAAAAAAGAATCCTACCAGTAATCACCACAAGAGCAAACTCCGTCCTCAAACCGATGGAAACGGTTGATATCTCTGAGAATAATAATTCTAGCCGTACATTTTGATACAAATTTAACTGCTGTATGACAATCTCCACACACACGTAAATTCTTCATCACACGAATTGGCCTCCCTTGAGGGAAGATAAGGAGTGCAAAAGCAATGGCCAACCGTTCACTGTGATAAGAGATTGCTTGTTTCTTCTCATTTCCATCCAAATCACGCAGTACAAACCTTGTATCTGCAACATAACCAGCCTTCTCCATTGCCTCATTCAATTCGTCTAACTTTTTATAGATTTTGTCCGACATTGGGTGGGCTTGATCCCCTGATGCAAAAGTATGAACGCGATTCCCTTCCTCTACCCAACTCAAACCAGTTTCCTTCTTCACTCCTCTATCACGCATGATCTTTCTCGCCCGTGCAGCTTCGTCCCACTTACCTGCTGCTGCATAAGCGTTTGAAAGCAACATATGCATCCCAGATGTCATAACACCCAATTCAGAGAGTTTGCTAGCAGCATACACCGCAGTTTCTGTGTTACCATGGATACGACATCCTGTCAATAGTGCTCCCCATACAGATTCTGTGGGTTTGATTGGCATTTCTGAGATGAAGGAAACAGCTTCACTCAATCTGCCTGCCCGTCCAAACATGTCCACCATACTAGCATAGTGTTGAGGGCATGGATCAATGCCACGCTCAGACATCATCTTAAAATATCCAAGACCTTTATCAACAAGCCCCGCATGGCTGCAAGCATATAACAAGCACAGAAAAGTAATGAAATTCGGCTTAGCACCATACAACTCCATCTCCCTGAACGTCTCAAAAGTTTTATTCGAGTGGCCATGCTGCGCAAAAGCAATCAGAATCGAATTCCATGCCCCCAAGTTCCTCTCTTTCAATTCATCGAAAACCCGGCAAGACTCCTCCACCACACCACATTTTGAGTATAACGAAATCAATGAGCTCCCAACAAAAGACGACGAGTCAAAGCTCGTCTTTATGCAGAGGCCATGAATCTGAGACCCCAGCTCCAATAGCGTCAAATGCCCACAAACCCTAATCACACTAGAGAAGGTAAAATCATTCACATCCAATTCTGTGGCCAATGCATCTTTAAACAGCTTAAGCGCCTCCTCGTCGTCGCCTGACTGTGCGTACCCATAGATCATCCCACTCCAAGACACCACATTCTTGTCAGGCATTTCGTCAAACAGCTTCCGCGCAACACCAACCTCCCCGCATTTGGCATACATATCAACCAGAGAGCTCCCAACAAACACATCGCATACGCACCCGACCTTGACTGAAAGGCCGTGCACGCACCCGCCGACCTCCGGCGCCGACAAAATCCCGCACGACTTGGTGGCGCAGGGGAAGGTGCGGTCGTCGGGGCGGACGCCGGCTCGGATCATCCGCCGGAAAAGTTCGAGGGCCGCAGCGGGGAGCTCGTTCTGCGCGAGGGAGGCGACGACGGAGCTCCAAGAGGCGGCGGCCTTGTGAGGCATTTCGTCGAACACGGCGCGGGCGTCGGAGGGGCGCTGGCATTTGGAGTAGAGGCTGATGAGGTGGTTGGAGAGGAGGGTGTGGACGGCGCCCCCGGACTTGACGGCGGCGGCGTGGAGCTGCTGGCCGCCAGAGAGGTGCCGGCCAGCTGTGAGGCTTTGAAGGAGGGCGCATAGGCGCAGAGGCGCGGCCGTGTTGACAAAGACGCTTCCTTTGGCCGCCGGCCTCATCGCCCTCGCCTTCTTATTCGCCTTCTCATCCCCTGGCAGGATTTTATTTTTGCTCGTGATGGATCAAAATACAGGTAACATCCTTTCTAGCCTTCTCCCGTCTCTCATAATATTCCCCATTCAAGCTTCTAACATAAATAAACATTTTAAGAGTTGGGAAGCATTTTGTCTTAGAGGTCTGTAAACTGTTTATCTTGACTCCGGCTGGAAACCAAAATTTCAAACTTGGTTATATATACATGCGGTTCAGAAATTAGGATATGTGCATTCATGATTAGAGCTTTGAGGGGAATGGCAGAATATGATTAATCATGTCTCAAGTCCCACTTATTTTCCATCCTCTCAACTATTTAACCAGTCGGGAGGTGGAAGAAGAGGGAAGGCACACCTCTTGTTATCAACTCAGATGCATGCTGTGGTTAATATCGTACAAAAACCATTTACTCCACCAGCATTGCTTTTTCTCTCTTGTTGTATGTTTTCTTTTTCTAACCATTCATTTGCTACATGTCATCATGGAAATCTTGTGCAGGAACCAACCCAAACACCAGAATCGTTGACGGGTGTCGATTCGCAGTCGTCTAAATTGGAAGGAAGTTGTACACCATTACTATTCACAGGAGAGCCCTTTGCGAATGAATTATATCAAGAAAACATTTTCACAATGCTCTCCGTACAACCGCTGTTGTTGGTTTGTTGTTCTTACGTATGTTAAAGTTGTGAGCTGTTAAAAGAGTGCGGTCGATAGATTTGCATTTCTTGCAAACAAAAGAGCCATGTAATCTAAAAGGCTTTAGTTCTGATTCTTCTGCTCCCAACATAGGATGACACCAAAGTCAGAAAATAGAAGATTACCTTGTGAATTGTATGATACAAATTCCCAGGCTGCCTTGTTATCGTTGAAAGAAAAACTTCCAGCAAAATTTATGAAGTAGTTAAAAGATGGGAGAGATAATGAATAGAATGAGTATCACATATTTGCTCCTCATCATATACAATCAATATGGCCAGAAGGCCGAATTCAATTCAAACAAATCACCGTCTGTTAAATACGCTAATTATTTACTCGCGATTCATTAACCATTCGTTACGTTGATTTCGTTTGCTCAACACGTGGTCCAGTGGGATTTTTTTTAATGGTGTGAGCCTTAAACACCAATGATTTGACAGGGAAAGAGAAAAAGGCCACGGGGACGAGACGCCGGCTTCTCCACCAGGCACAATCTTGTCCTCTCCTCATTTCTGTGATGATTGTGTTCTTGTGCTGAAGACAATGACTGGATGCTTCACATCAGATAGTAGACAGTTATGCCCTAGGCTCACTCTCTCCTCCTCGACCTGCTACTTGCTTTCCTCTTCTTCTTTTTTTTTTTTCCGTTTGTTTGTTATAAAATCATCTGGAATCGATCATCTCCTCCATGGTTACAACAATAGACATGTACAAAAAAGTCCGTCTAAGCTGTCAGGAATGAGTTGCGTCTGTGAGGCGTGATAATCTATGTCATCCCCCGGACCACCTTGTTCTCAACACGTTAAGAAGCTGGGATCATGATGTTATCACAAATTAATCAATCATATACTAAAACATTTATAAAAAAACTAAATGAAATTACTTTGGAAACATCCTCAGTCCTCTCCACGCGCCACTTCCATTCTGTTCGTTTCGTTTAAAAACTCAAATTGGACTCCAATAACTATAATACTTAATATTTTTACAACAGGGAAGGTCTCCTTACACTTAATAAAAAATTTAAAAAGTCCTATGTATACATGTATAGAGAGAGAGAGAAAAGGTATAGTATATTATATACTTTTCCAGTGTATTATATGCTACACAATAAAAACCGTCAGATCAAAATCTAACGATACTCATTTATTCCCTTTACCTCCCTCACAATGGACCTATTCGCTCGCCCGCCCGATCCACCCCTCCCACCTATGACTACCCTACCACCGTTTGCCACTGTGCCCCAAGCCCGACCACTGCCAGCCACCGTAGCCCCTGCCCTTAGCTGGCACCCCTGCCCTTAGCTGGCACCCTACCATTACTAACCCCCTTCCCATCTGCCACCGCTCGATTCCATGCCCCCTACCTCGAGCAGGCACCCCCCCCTCCACCACCGGGTGGAGAGAGGGAGGTGGTGGGCAAGGGGCCGCGACAGCGAACGGTGGCGTAGTGGGGAAGGGTGGTCACGGGTAGGAAGGATGGGTTGGGTAGGCAGGTAAGTGGGTTCATTGTGAAGGAGGTGGGGAGAATGAATAACAGCTTTTAGATTTTGATCCAGTGGCTCTCGTTGTATAACGTTGTATATGTAACACACTATATAAATTATATATATATATATATTAGAAAAGTAATTCTATGATGAGTGCAAAAAATTTTTTATGTCCCTTCATGTCGGGGTCATCCGATTAATCAAAGACGACCGATATCACATTTTAAAATAAATTAATTTTAAATTATTTTTATAATTGAATAGTCCATGTTCACTGGGCATAAAAAACGTAAAAAAATTTCTCTCCGTAAATCAAAAACTAATATATATATATATATATATATATATATATATACACATACCATTTTTTATTCGTAAAATTCTCCCCAATTTTTTAAATGTATGTATGGCGTAAAATAAATGCACCTTTCCAGTTCGTCAAAGGCCATTTCCTCTTACCGGCGTACAAAACAAGACTTTCCCCCGGCGCACCTAGGAAAAGTAAGCCATGGCGAATCCTCCTATGCAACGTAGCAACGTATGCACGTTAGAATATCCCAACCCATCTCTACCGTTCAAATCCCATCCAACGGATGAAAATCAATCCCAACACCCCCTCCCCCCGAACACCCTGAAATATACATCCAACAACCATCCCAATCTCCACCCGCCACCGCCACGGCCAGCCCCCGACCTGCGGCCGCCGCCATGGCTTCCTCCGCCCTCACCCTCGCCTTCCCCGCCGCCTCCCTCCGCCACCGCCGCCTCCCCTTCTCCTACCCTCCTCGCTTCGTCCCCGCCTCCCCTCTCCGTTCCCACCATAAAAATCCAATTTTTACCGCCAAGCCTCCTGCAGTCCGGCACCGCCGCTGCTGCCCACTAACCCCCATCGTCCGAGCTTCGTCCGCTGCTGCGCCGGGGCTGCGCCGGCGACGGAGCAGCCGTGGCAGGGCGCGGCGATGAAGCCGCTGGTTGCATCGATCGCCACCGGCGTGCTGCTCTGGTTCTTGCCGGCGCCGGCCGGAGTGACCAGGAGCGCGTGGAAGCTTCTGTCCATATTCCTGGCGACCATCGTCGGGATCATCACCCAGCCTCTGCCACTCGGAGCGGTGGCGCTGCTCGGCCTCGGCGCGGCTGTGCTGACAAAGACGCTGCCTTTTGCCGCCGCCTTCTCGGCCTTCGGCGACCCCATCCCCTGGCTCATCGCCCTCGCCTTCTTCTTCGCGAGGGGTTTCATCAAGACCGGGCTGGGCAACCGGGTGGCGTACCAGTTCGTCTCCCTCTTCGGCGGCTCCTCCCTCGGGCTCGGGTACAGCCTGGTGTTTAGCGAGGCCCTCCTGGCGCCGGCGATACCGTCCGTCTCCGCCCGGGCAGGCGGCATCTTCCTCCCGCTCGTCAAGGCGCTCTGCGTGGCGTGCGGGAGCAACGCCGGGGACGGGACGGAGCGAAAGCTCGGGTCTTGGCTCATGCTCACTTGCTTTCAGACGTCGGTCATCTCGTCGTCCATGTTCCTCACGGCCATGGCGGCCAACCCCCTGAGCGCCAACCTCACTTTCAACACGATTAAGCAGACGATTGGGTGGACGGATTGGGCGGTGGCGGCGATTGTGCCGGGTCTGGTCTCTCTGGTTGTGGTGCCTCTGCTGTTGTACGTTATCTACCCACCGACGGTGAAAACGAGCACCGACGCGCCGAAGCTGGCGAGGGAGAGGTTGGAGAAGATGGGTCCGATGACTAAGAACGAGATTGTAATGGCCGGTACTTTGCTTCTCACGGTATGAGTTCCTTTTTTTTAAATGTACACTTGCTTAGTGCATGGATTTGGAAGGTAGAATAATGAACTTTTAGTGGGAAAATTGATTTAGCTATCGCATATTTGGTAGATTGAATTGCCTTGTCTGCTAGATTAGATAGCTGTAAATGAACTCCTCATTGCCATGTTTTAGGAGCCTGTTATATGTGCAGAGATGATGTGCAGATTAATGTGTATTCTATCTCGCCTAACCGGAAAAATTTTCGGAAAATTTGTAGAACTACGTACGTATTTGTGTGGAAGCTCTGTTTTATTGTGTTATAGTGACTCTAAAATCATGTTAATTGCATCAATGCCTACTTGCGTGACCGTCTCGAGTGCTTAGTAGACATTATAGCGTAGTTTGTGTCTTAGCATTGCATCAATGTCTACCTGGGCGATAGTCTATTAGAGTTTAGGTGACATTTTAGCTTAGTTTGTGTTTTAGCTAATGGTGTCCTCTGCTGAGCTTGTAGAAAGGTTGAAGAACCTGTTGCATTAGGGATGTTTGAGAGCTATTAAAATTTGTATACTTTCCTTGAGGTGGAGCTCTTTCCTTTTTCTACTTTGCTTATTAGTTATTCTAATGTAGAGTTGGTCATTTGGCACTTCTGTTGCTCTGATAGTTTACTTCCTTTGTTAGGGTGTACTGCTATATTAATAGGGCTAGTACTCATCCTCTGGCTATGGACATTACTGGGCTGGAAGTAACTACAAAATTTGACTTTATGTACTGATGTACTTTTTACGCAGGTTGGCCTTTGGATCTTTGGTGGTGTGCTGAACATAGATGCCGTTGCTGCTGCTATTCTGGGATTGTCAGTTCTTCTGATCACCGGTGTTGTAACATGGAAAGAATGCCTTGCCGAGTCAGTTGCTTGGGATACTCTCACATGGTTCGCTGCTCTCATTGCAATGGCTGGCTATCTTAACAAGTATGGCCTTATATCATGGTTCAGCGAGACGGTAGTCAAGGTTGGTTTGATGCTTACATTATAAATAATATAAATTTGCAGCTTTTTTAAAGAAAATATTTGGAGGAAGAATTCATATTACCGTCTTGTGCAGTCTGGATATTGTTTTAGATTCTGAATATTTCCCTTGTTTCATACATTGAGCAAGGTGCTTTCAGAGCAAAATTCTGCATATATAGATTTTGTTCTGTCACACATTCTTCTGTTGCTGTCTGATCAAGTGGTTAGGCGATACAACAGTTTCTGGCATTAAAATGTCTTCGGTGTTTTTTTATGCCTAATTTTTGTTTGTCATTGCCATTATTCATCTCAGTCTTCTGTGTTCATAACTGAAAGAATCTGCTTTACGTGCAGTTTGTTGGCGGGCTTGGACTATCCTGGCAGTTTTCATTTGGCATCCTAGTTCTTCTCTACTTCTACTCCCATTACTTCTTTGCTAGCGGCGCTGCCCACATTGGTGCCATGTTCACAGCATTTTTATCAGTTGCGAGTGCCTTGGGCACACCACCTCTCTTTTGTGCCATGGTTCTTTCCTTCCTTTCAAACCTTATGGGTGGCCTTACCCATTATGGTATAGGGTCTGCTCCAGTGTTCTATGGTGCGGGTTATGTTCCCCTTGCTCAGTGGTGGGGTTACGGCTTCCTCATGTCAATTGTCAACATAATTATCTGGCTTGGAATTGGAGGTATCTGGTGGAAATTCATTGGATTGTGGTAATATCTTGGAAGGTTCACTCTTTGCCCCCGGTCGTAGCCTTCTTTTCAAAATTTTGTTTTCTTAATTATTTCCGGGTCACAATTTCTTGTGTAGCCGTAAACCATTGCTTTTGGGGATTTGTTTTTACCAGTGGTGGGATGATAAGGAGCTCATAGGCTGATTTGACACATTGTATGTAAAATTTTGATCAGCAGGTGCAGTTCCTGCCATTTGAATGCTTTTTTACATTATATTTTGAGGATTCCTTGTTTCTCCATTTCAATAATGTTTGGAAAACTTGAGTCATAGCGGTACTCGTTGCACATAAAAATGATGGTTGGGTTGGTTGTAATTGCCCGTCATATGACAGCCATCCGGACAAAAAAATGTTTTCCTGATGTTGACCATTGGCATTCGGTTTGCGTAGTTTTCTGAACATGTTCAACATTAAATTGCATTGATGTTGTGTGGAAAATTTATGCCAGTGGGCATTGAACATTGAACAAAAGACATATTAGTTTCTTTTTAGTTTGCTTTTACGCACCTCTCCTTCTAGCATATAATAATAATAATAATGCAGGAGAAGGTGTAGAAGCTAGTCGCGACGGCGCGGTGGCCTCTATAAAGCGAAGATATTTTATGATGCTCGAAACTTTCTTCCAAAATTTTGAAGACCTTTTGCATATGTTAAATTTCCCCGGTTTCAAAGTGACATTATATATAATCTAACCTCGATAATTAACATTCATGAAAGAAATGAAATATATAATATTTATGAAATTTATATATGGTAATTAATGATAAAAGCTTTAATTGTTCGCTAAAAAATTATCTATTTTAAAAGTATTTTGTAGTAAGATACCTGTATAATTTTCACCAAATCATCCTCCTTGAAAATTTCATCAAAACAAAATTTCAAAGAAAAACACAAAATAATTAAGGGAAGTTTTTTTGTGAAGAGATTTTACGTCATAAGTAATTCTCCATGAATTATAATTAAGAAAATTTCATATATTTTACATATATTTTTCATGCCAAACTCAACTGACGGTTAAATTGCACCCGCCAACATAGAAATCAATCAGCATCACGCCTAACATGATGCATTAGAACAGAAATGTAAAATTTGGCCTCCAAAGTGAACATCAATCAGCATCATCAGCAGGCATCACGACGCTTAACGTGATAGAGTAGAAGAGCAATGAGATCTTATGAAGAATTCATGCATTTTCCGCGTTTTGTTTCAGCAAGTGTTTCTTTATGCGTAAATGCATTAATGCTGTCTGTATCAGGCATCGAAATTGAGATTACCCAAGTAAAATGCGAGCGATTAAAGTTTGTAAATTGCATTTCTTACTTGTTTGTAGATTCCCTCTTCATTTACGTGCAGAAATGGGCGACGAGTGCTCCGGCGATTATTATACCACTACTGGTACAAACGCGCAGGGCAGTTATTATATTTGCTACAATTTATTATTTTACGTTCGCATTTTTATTGTAATTTATTTTTTAAAGTTCAATGAATGGCTTTATATTTATATATTAATTAAAAGAAATCAGTCAATTATTTTATAATGTTCTTGAATTTTTAAAATAAACAACTCTATAAATTGCTATTATTTCAGATTCGTACAATGTCTAAATTCCTTGAAGAGAGCTATTCAAATATCTATATATGAATGATAATTCTTTGTAAAATTTAATAATAAATCACTTGAAAGAAATGCACTAAAAATAATAATTACTTGGAGTAGAAACTTTATAACCTCTGTTTATGAAAGAATTCTGATTAAGGCATAAAAAATATTGTAATTATTAATTAAAATAGTAAAAGAATGCTTATAAATTAGAAAGCAAATAACCCGTGAATATATTATTTGATGATTTTAATCAAATTTTGTATAAGTTAGAGCACTTTTAATTTAAAATGAAGGGTGCTAAACAATGATCCACCTACTTGTTTATAAGAAGTTGTGCATCAGGTTGGGTAGGAGAGATGAGAGAATGGGGGAAGGTAGAAGAGATGAGGGACAACTGCTTTGGTTACGGGGGGAACCAAAGGCATTGGGTAATCCCAGCAACCTTTCCTAAATTTAGTCTTCAACTTCCTCAAGTTCACTATATCAATTGTTAGCTAGCTATGGATCAGTTGTTTCTCATGTTGTGCATTAGTTTAGTTTACTTTCTTATGTCGAGGTTGCAGGCGAGCGGTGGTGGAAGAGCTGGTCTGAGTTCGGAGCTAGTGTGTACACATGTGCTCGGACCGAGTCGGAGCTAAAAGAGCGTCTGAAAGAGTGGAAGGACGCCGGACTCACTGTCACTAGCTCAGTCTGCGACGTCTCTTCTCGGCCAGAACGAGAGAAGTTGATTCAGGATGTCTCCACTGCCTTCGGAGGGAAGCTCAATATTCTGGTAAATGTATTACCATCAACCATATTATCATGCATTATTCGTCAATAGTCATAATAAAGTGGCAGTTATTATGCCAAAAAACAGAAATTTATATCATTCTAGAGTATATACTTTTCCAAAGGCCAAAATATAATATAGGCATAATTTACATTAATAAAACATTATAAGGCTACACAGCCAAATAAGAGATTAATCTAGTTTGGTTGGTACATAAGAAAACATGAATAATAAAATTATTACATGAGCAGGTGAATAATGTGGGTTGGGCTATGATGAAGTCAACAGAAGAGCACACTATGGAGGATTACATATATATAATGAACCTCAACTTTGAGTCTAACTACCATATGTCCCAACTCGCCTATCCTCTCCTAAAAGTTCGGGATGTGGAAGCATTGTGTTTGTATCCTCCGTCGCCGGCCTTGTCTCCCTTGGCACATTGGCTGGCTCAATCTATGCGTCCGCCAAAGGTTAGTAGCTGATAGCTAGTGGTCTCACAGATTTTCTTCTCTTATTTGGTTCTTCAACCAATTGAGTATGTAGCTACAACTGTATTTTGTACTTTTACAATATTTGTACTTATTGAATAACCCAAAGCACAAATAAAATGGCGAACAGGAGCTATAAATCAGGTCGTGAAGAACCTGGCATGCGAATGGGCCAAAGACAACATTCGGGCAAACGCTGTTGCTCCATGGGTCACTCACACCCCATTGGTGGAACAGGTAATTCTTTAAGTTGTTTTCTCTTTGTCCCGTGTTACAAAGTTTATGGAATGGGATTGGGACACGCGTTCGTGAGATTCCCAGTTTTATCCTACGGACTGAAATTGGGTGGTGACTATTACATGGGCTGTCAGCATGAGACGAGAAAGAGTCGGTCAAAAAAAGCTTCTGCATACGGTTGCCACCAAGAGACGTCAATACAGAACTATTATGCCCTCCCATCGTCTCTTTCATTGTTTAGCTTTTCAACTTTTAACTTCTGATTCCATGCTGCCATTTGGGTAGATGCTGAAGGATAAGGATTTGGATAAGTACGCCTCCCGAACTCCAATGAGGAGGTTTGCAGAAACAAATGAGGTATCATCTGTTGTCGCCTTTCTCTGCATGCCAGCTGCATCATTCGTCACGGGCCAAGTCATTGCAATTGACGGAGGATTCACCGTCAATGGTGTCTTGTAGACAAAAAACAAAAGGACCACTTTATGCTACATGACCAGAAAATGCTATATATATATATGAATTGCGAATGGCACTGCTATATTACTTCGAAATAATGCCATCGACATGAGTCTATCAAATATGTAAGAACTGCTTGCATTTGATTTTCAAGTACTCTTCTACTACTTAGTAAGTGAATTTCCACATTGTCGTTGAACGAGTGGGGTTATTATTTATATATTTGAGGAAAGAAGCGACCATCACTGACAAGAACAATTTAAATTAATTTAAAAAATAATAATATTATTTCGGGCCAATCCACCTGTCATGGGCCCAAATTTGGTTAGGTGGAGTCATTTCGGCAGACAACATTTTAAAAAAAAGTTGGATCTGGCCATCAAGGACAAAACAACCTCAGGTCCTCAAATCTAATTTGGAACCATGGTTACATAAATCGTAATCGGTCAAATCGGAATCGGTTTAAATTGGACAATAATCGGTTCAATTGAAACGGTCTAAATTAATCATATACAAAAATTTGACAACTCATAATATAAATACCTAAAATACATAAATTTTACTGGTTTAGCAACAAGCATACCTACAATCCTCGAAATGAAAAGTGAACCATAAATCAAAGATTTGCAAACGTCCATTAAATAAAGATCGAAATTTGCACAGCACAATAATTTGCACAACACACAATCAATCTTCCTTATGACAATTTGCATAGCTCAAACAATTTGGACGCATGAACAAAATTATGTTGTGCAAATTTGTACAGCTCAAGCCATATTCGCACAGCAATAGCATTTGAAAAAAATTTTGCAAGCACAACACAATTTTTGCACAAAAAAATTTGACATACGAATTTGCACAGTACATAGCAATTTGTGAAAAATTTGACCTACAAATTTGTACAACACATACAAATTTGTACAACACATATACATTTGCACACAACACATATCATAAAATTTGACATATGAATTTGATCATGAATCCCAAATCAGCAATGAAAAAAATTTGTGAAGCCTAGCCAATAATTTGCACATCCAGTCGGAGCTAAGGTGAATTCGTTCCAACTTTGTGAAACACAGCCAAAAATTTGTGAATCATAGCTAATAATGTGCATATTCAATTTTAACAAAAAATTCAACTTTACACGAATTGGTCGAAGCTGAGGTCGGAGGCCCGGTCAGCGGCAAGTCTTGCATCCACTGCGCTGTCGGCTGGCCACACGTCAGAGGTGAGGTCGACAACCCGGTCAGAGCTGAGGTCAGAGTCGAGGAAGAACGACGAAGGGCGGAAGCGTGGTAGCAGAGTGGGGGAGACAGGTTAACCTTAGGTTTTTAAAATCAAAATTCTAATTTTACCCATGCTTAAATAATTTAATAAATATCATACCTAGGGTATTTTAGTAATTTACTCAAAAACCGATTCTTCTCAATTTACCCCGATTCCGAATCGGATTTAACTCGGTCTAAATCAGGGTAAATCGGCCGAGTTGGACGCCGATTTGGCCCCAAAATCGGATTGGCACGCTGCCGATCCGATTCAAATCAGTCGATTCCGAGTAGAATCGGCCAATTTGTGCATCACTGCTTGGAACACTAGGGGTTCCGGCCGCATGGTGGGGTTTTTTTTTTTGAGATATAATTTAGATTATCTATGTAATTGATCAACTCAAATAAAATAAGATAGGCTTGGACAACCCAACATTTTCTATATATATATATATATATATATATATATATACATATATATAGTAATAATGGTTATTTGTAAGAATTTTTTCTAGTTAAATATAAATTGTATGTATTGGGCACCGTGTATTCTCCCTTAGATTTTTTAATTTAGGTTTTTTAATAATTTAATTCATATTTGAATTTTATCTAATATTTTCCCAAAATCCATATTTTTTTAAAAAAATTACGATATTTTAATTGCTACTTAAATAAATTTTGACCATGAAAAATATTTTTAACATTACTTAGCCCCTTTGTTCTAAAAGAACAACCTATTTATCCGTTTACTTATTTCAAAACTATCACCGTTGTATAATAATCGACATTAAATGATCATAATCAATATTCTTTGTTTTTTGTTTCATGGAAACATTCTTTGTTTCTGGAAGTTCCATTAATTTTCTTTGCTCAATTAGGCTGTTGTGAAGAGCTTTTGCAGTCTTTTCGGATTCAAAGGAAAAATAATAACAATAATAAATCTATCACTCGCGCGCCAAGAGCTTGCTTTTTCCACTGATTTGATGATTTGGGTTGGCCCAGAGGAAGTTTGATTTTAGCTTATGGTGGGCTTTTAGAGGGGATATGGATTATGGGCTCAAATCAATTGAACTTTTTTTTTTCTCCCCAATGCAGGGCTAATCAGATCATTTTGCACATATACACACACACACACATAATATATATATATGTAAGGTTTTATCATTATTAATTTTACTTTAAAAGCAAAGGAAATAAAAATTTAAAATCATGAACGAGCATTAATTAATATAATGAATTCTCTTAAATATTGATTTGGATGCCAACTGACGTCGAAAACGAATGAACAGATAGGAGTGCACTGTACAGTGTACATCATCTCCACATTCCAAAGTTTAACTGATATGTTTTTAGCCTACAAAAATTGATATTGTTTAGCTTAAGAAGATTTGATTCAAGTTCATATAGAGAACGAGGTAGCCTCGAACTAGTAGTGAAAGTGAACATAAAACGTAGCAAAGAAGAATATTATTGTATGCCTCAAACTCCAAACAATGAGAATCGCTAGTCACTCACCTACCATGTTTCCATGAATTTTAGGAGGAGTAATAATAGTAAAATCTGAGCACTTTGGCTAGCTAACTAACTAACTAACTAACAATTCAACTCGCAAAAGACTTGATTCCTTGGGCTAGGTGTCTTGCTACTTCAGTAACTGATAATTTTCAAACTATAATTTCTGTCGATCCCCTCTCTCATTTAAGGTTGGCAAGTCTATTCTCGTCGGCAACTACACTTCATGTGTTTTGCAATATTAATCGTCTAGACATGTTCAATATTCTTTGGTCATGAATGCATGCAATAAAATTAATTATTATAAAGTGATCTATATTATATATATATATATATATATATATATATATATACTGATTAAATCAAAACTTTCCTAGCTAGCTAGATTGCTTCATATTGTGATATCTTTTTACCTTAGAAAACAAGCTTGGCATCAAAGAGAAGAAAACATACCAGACATGAGAAGCCCCGCATTTCTCATGCACGCTACGAGAATATATGAAGTGGGCCAAGACCGAGGCCTCCATGTCAAAAGAATAAAAAAGCCGATTTGTCTCCTCACAACCACCCCCACGCACAGGCCTTTCTATCTTTCATCCCCCCAAGTTGTTCGCTTTCTTTCATAACCTATTTGTATGATCATTTACAGACATGAACGAAAATTATAACATGATGATCGATCGATCGATCTCATCATTTACTATAATATATATATATATATATATATATATATATATATATATATATATCATGCAATATATTTCATACTTATTCCGACCTATTTTATCATTTTTCACGTGGCAATGCAATAGCTCCCAGTACCACAAATCAGTCCCTATTTTGCCGAAAAATGATTATCACGAGAAGAAACCAGCTAGGGACAGTTTATATATATGACTGAGATCTAATATATAGTGCACATTGTTTGTAATAAATGTATGTTATCCATTTTTATCTACTCGATAGTGATCCAATCTAAACCTGCATTAGCTATATTATATACTGATCATCAAAGGGGAAGCTGGTATATATGTATAATCCATAGCTAGGCAGCTTATAACCACTGTATGAATAGAAAAATATGTTACTATAAGCATATATATATATATATATATTACTATTAGCCATTTATCTGACTGTAAGTACCTCGAAAGGCCAATCTGATGATCAATTTCTTTTCTTCAACTGCTATCTACTGTATATTAATTGGCAGCATAGTACTAGCTCCTTGGCATGTATGTAAAATTTTTATGCCCGAAACGTATATTTGTACATAAGTACATAGTTCTATCGATAGAATACATGGATTAATAACACTCATTGCAGTGTAACTAAGTTGAGAGAGGGCCAGACAGCACAGAAACGGGAAAAAAAGGAACATAAAAGAAAGGAAAAGAGGGAGAGATTATGTGAAGTCCAAGCAAAACTATCTAGCTTGATTATCAAACAATCTCATCTCTCCCTCTCTCTCTACCTCTATGTGGATCGTTCTGTCTTTCTCTCTCCTCACCCTCTCTCTTTATGATGATTACCTTGTGAGTGAAGAAAAATGCATCGAAAAAGACAAGAGCTGGAGTCAAAGATAAGAAGGCACCCATCTGGCCATCTGATCACCTCTCTCTGCTTGGAAGGTCCCCTTCCAAACCGTTCGCAGCTAAGACGACCCAACGACGAACAATTTGACATGACACACTTCCTTTCTCCCTTATAATTTCTCGTCCTATTAGCTATTTATTTATTTAACGCTTCATGTTCTACTTGCCAAGCAACCCGTCCTATCATCATTATCACCAGGACATGAAGGTACTCGATGAAGTCTTGTATGTCCCTCCACCACTGCTCCTTTTTCCCAGCTCCAGCAATAATATAAATGTGCCTCTCATCATCCCCATCAAGCTAGTTGGGAAAAAGCATACACTTGGAGAACAATATCTGGGTACCCATTAAATCTATTATCGAAATGAGGAAGCCCGACATTAGCAACAACGGCAACACTACTAGTCATGGCAATGTCAATGGATCAGGGAATGGCAACAAGCTGAGGAAGGGGCTGTGGTCGCCGGAGGAGGATGACAAGTTGATGAACTACATGATTACAAATGGGCAAGGGTGTTGGAGCGATGTGGCCAGGAATGCCGGCTTGCAGAGGTGTGGGAAGAGCTGTCGACTCCGTTGGATCAACTACCTACGACCAGACCTCAAGCGTGGTGCCTTCTCCCCTCAAGAGGAAGAGTTGATCATCCATTTGCACTCCATCCTTGGTAACAGGTGCTAGCTCTATTAATTCGTCCTGATCTTTTATTCTCCCATCTAAGTTGCATCCATTAATGTGTTGAGTTTTTTCATCAAGTATTTTCTGCTTTAACATGCAGGTTTTTGTACTGCGTGTTGAGAAATTATTATGAAAAAGAAATCGGTGGTATACTCACATAATTAATTAATATATACAGGTTATTCTTATATATTTGCAGTGGACGCAAAAGAAAAAAATAGAGGGAGTTTCAAATCTAGGAGAATCACGTAGTTAATTATACGAGGAAACTAATCTGTAGACAATACATTTATGCATGGTCTAGCTAGGTCATTGGACGAGCATGTTTGTTCAGAAAAAAAATTAATGAAGCTGATAATTATTTTTGTTGATCATGTATAACATATATCGTTGCATGTTTAATTAGTAGTACTTATATTAAAAGATCATTAATTAATTATAATGCTTGGTTCAGGATCAACATGTGTACATATAGCTAGCACTTAATCCTGCATATTACCATATTAAAAAAAATTCTTGTACTCAATTATAAGTTCTCTAATTAGACTTAGAAATATATGTACTAGATTGTGTGATCCTTCACGATCAGTTATACTAATTAATTACTTGTGATTTCCTGCACTGTTCATTAATCAATTATGCATGTATACATAGTCTGCATATATGTATGTATGTGTGTAAGTTAAGGGTAACAAATTATCATTATTTTTAAAATATATATATATATATTGTAAAAGACAAGAAGTTTTAAAATCAAACCAGCATTTTGATCTTCCCTTTTTGTCTTCCCATGAAAAGCCACAGCTTTTAGCTAAGGTATTTTACAGCTTAAGCTACAAAGCCAAACAAATGCATAGAACTCATAATATTGCGGAAGAAATTAAGAAGAATTATGTCAGTGTCAAAACATACCCATCACTAGCTTGCATTCCTTTTGAGTTAAGACACTGCACGTAACAACTTCTCCAACATGATGTTTTACTTACAAATCCTTTAAGATTGAAAACTACGTGCCTTTTTATAACATGTAACTGCAAATTATATATACGTAGGATGTTAACATGTATAAGTGATCATAAGTTTATAATATCATTTGTATAAATTTTGTTATACAGATGGTCTCAGATTGCAGCCCGTCTACCAGGACGTACAGACAACGAAATCAAGAACTTTTGGAACTCAACCATAAAAAAGAGGCTCAAATCCTCATCTTCTTCCTCACCAAACAACTCTGACTCCCCAGATGCAAGAGAAGTAAATAATATGGGCAGATCACTCACGTCCATGGGGGATGGTGATTTCATGTCTATGTACATGGATCACTCCTCTAATTCTACCTCGGCCTCTTCGGGAATGAAGGCCATGAACATGAAAGGGCCCGGTAATTTAAGACAGCTACCAGAATTTGATCACAACAGCTACACCATGGCAAGCTTGGCCGCAAGTTACTTCAACGTTCCGGCATGCTTGACACAAGCAAGCGGAGGGGTTGATCAAAATGGAGTTTATGGGCATGGTCATGGTCTCGTGGGAACTGGTGCAGGTGATATGGTGGGAAGAGAAGACGATCATATTTTTGTCTCCCCATTGGAGAATATTTGCTTGGATGAAAATGTTAGCACCATTAACACAAGTGACAGAGACAATAACAACTACCACCACAGTCAAAGTTACATGAGCAACAACACCACCAATATCATCATCAGCAACTACAACAACAACAACAACAACAACAATAGCAACATCAACCACAACAACAATAAGCTGATGGGATCAGATAAAGTTATGGGTGGGAATTATTGGGAAGGTGGAAACTTAAGGATGGGGGATCAGTGGGACTTTGAGGATTTGATGGAGGATATATCCTCTTTCCCTTTCCTTGATTTCCAAGTGGAATCATATGGGTTGCCACCTCCATCACATTGACATTTATGGGGTCCCTCTTCAATTTCTCCTCTATCTTTTCTTTGCTTCACTAATCTCCTTCCATTCAGAAAATTCCCATAAAAACTTTCTTTTTCGCCTTATATTCCCCCTCGTTCAGGATGTATAGGTTGGATCTCATCTCCATGCACGGGTTCTGATCCATGGTTCCCAAATAAGAGGTCTTCCATGATATACATACGTAGGCTTGTTCCAACAGATCATTCTTCCCTTTCTTATTGAAAGTACAGATTTGTAATTAATTTCTTCATATTAATTTAGTAGAGACAGGCTTGTACTGGAGATCTTTGCATACTCTGAGGCAGCAATGTATAAATAATACATGGAGAAGTCTTTCTCCCTTTGTAGAACACATTGTACTTGTTTTCCCCTTCGTGTAGGATATAATGCATATAAAAGGATGTACACACACAATATGATATATATAAATGTAAAGATGAAGTTGCCATGCATCCTAGTTGCCGTATTTTCGAATTTTCCTATAAAAATATAATAAATTGAAGGAAATTATATATAGGTAAGTGAATGTTTATAAGGGAGGATGCGAAAGGAGAGCATGTAATTAACAGAGCTGACGCCATGCATGCATGAATGGTATTGTATTTGTCGTTTGAAATAAAATTACATGTATGACATGCAATTTGCGAAGTCGACTAAAACAAAGAGCTTCATGCATATGTACGAGCATCATTAAGATATATTAATTTCTCAAGATAGAAACTTAAAGGAGTTATGGTAACTTATGGTGATGTAGGTTTATTACATAATCAACAGTATTTGAGTGGTTTTTTCAACATGATAAGAAAGATAACTAACTGCTAAAGAAGACCTAAAAAAGCTATATATATATATATATAATATAATATATATCACTTTTGATAGATGAGACATAAGAGTTGAATTCCAAGTTCACCTGAAGCCAATTAAACTTTGCCACATGATTACCAAATTTATGTAATACATCTCATACGCATTCGCGAAGAGACTATGACTCTGATCGTCTTGTGCCAGCTATAGCTTACACAACTTTTGTATTCCTATATATATATAGTTTGTGTGTGGTAATCCAATTGGCCACGTTGAAATATCATCTTAATTGTTTGATATCAGTAATTTCGATACATAGTAGTGTTGATAATTAATCATTATGTACAGAAGTGATACATTTAACACGGATGATCAGACCACTGGCTCCGAAATAAAGGTCAATATATATATATGGTAATGTATTATAATAGCATGATATGAAAAGCATAACTACCTAAGAGAAAAGCTACGACAATGTTTCATAAGAAAAAGTATGTTGAGCTCTGGAAAAGACTGATTGGGAACACTAAGCATAAGATAAATGGATGCTTAAAGGATTTTCTTTTTGCAAGGCAAGATTACAATCAAGTACTCCGGTGAATTCCGTCACCTAATTAATTAGTATTACCGACGAAAACCAGTGCTAATTTTCTGGTTTCTAGCTCACATCCATAGCAAGAGCAATAGCGTGTTGCTTACTATGATTTGTTTGTGGAAAGTTACCATGCAGCACTACATTTAGTATATACAAGTGTTACGACAAGAATTATTTCTATATATCTCTGCTTTAATTAAGTTAGGCTTCTAAATTATCATCGATCAACACGATTTGGGCACTAAACATTCGGGTGTTTTCTTCGATTGTTATCTTTGCGATAATGACAAGAACGAAATTTTATTTTTTTAAAAAACCCGAATTGCTTTGTAGTATATATGTTCCCACAAGCAGCTCTTTGCAATTGCTCAGGATCCCAAACGCATCTGGTCAGTTCAAAACTTGCAACCATATCCATTTATGAAAATTAAAGAAAACCCAGTCTGAATCCGGTTCAGATTGATCCGGCTAATCAATGAGGTTGCGTTGGAGCAAGAATAATGAGCGGGTAAATTAAAGATTTTGAGAAAGGCGTTGACATATATACTTCTGAAGGCTAGCTGGCGGATGGGAGACTCAGCTTTTTTTCTGAATTGTGTTCTATCCAACGCAAGTCCAATCCAAGAGAGTTTTCTTTCCCCAAATTCTAAGAGGGTTGCAGTCTACACTCTAGTAGAATATTCGAATAGAAAGTATAAATCCCATTTTCAAGCCTGGAAAAGTTGAGAGACATGAGGGGTTGATATATGTTGAGCGTCCCATAACATTTCCAGGGACAGAATGATGAGAGTCGCATGGACCAAAAACGTTCAATCTTCCAACGAATCTCATAGGGGTGAGCTTGATTTGGTGAAAACCTAAAACTTAACCTAACTGAAACATAATTATCAATTTAGTTTGGACCCAAACTAATTTGGTTCAGTTTTCGACAAGAGTGTAGATAAAATGAAATACAAATTAGTATTTTGGTTCAAAACCAAATCGAACCAATTTAAACAAAATAATAAATTTTAAAAAAATTATATTTTTATATTAATTATCATAAAATCATAATATATTTATGGTGGGCTTTTATTTGTTTAGTATGATAGTACGTTTAGAATTACTTGTTAAATGATCAAATTCAGTAAAATAATGATATAATTTCCATTAAATAATTAAACATTTTTTAAAAAAAATTATGATAGTATTTTGTTATTTGGATACCACACAAAAATAATTGAAATATTTTAATTAGATTTGATTCGATTTGATTTTAGGAATAATTCATTTTAGCTTCTATTATAAAATTTGGCGGCAAATTTAATTCAGTTAATTTAATTTAGCTTAGTTTGGTCCGTGAATGCTCGCCCCCAGAATATCGAGTTTCGAGTCTTTTCACACTACAAGGGGTCAAGGGCGATAGGCAGCTAACGTTTTGCCTGGATGATGATAATATAATGGCTTTCAGCTTTTGGGTGTGCAATAAAAACACTTCTAAGCCTTTGGGCAAAAACGCCATGCTCATGAGGCTTGTCCCGCTTTTATTTCTCTTGCCCAAAACGAATGACATATTGCTATTGGATCATGACTTCGGAAGAACAATAACAGAGGAGCCAGCTATTATTCTCGTATAATTATGATTTGAGATAAAGTTGGTCGACAGAAACCTCCCCTCACCTGATCAAATAGTTTTTTATGGACACACCGCGCTCCCAAGGGGATAGCCGATAGGCAGTGTCGACAAAACAACTTCGTCCAAAATTAAACCTTCAAGAGTCAAGATGGCTACGCGATATGATAAAGGAGAGTTCAAAGACATATAACACAGTCATATCTCTACCAAAGACAACGCTAGGAAAATTGAGAAAAATAATGCAACTCATTGTTAGCTCACTGATATCACTACAAAGTTTTGCAGAAAGCTCTCATTTGATTTGGAAAAAAAGGCTCTCTTCCAAAAGCGGCAATTATTAAGAGCAAATAGATCACAAGCTCAACTGTGTTTATTTGCTGCGCTTAACTGCACGCCTTCCTTGACCCTTTTTAGGTGGACCCTTGCCGCGACGCTTCAACATTTCCAGCTTTGAAAGTCGCCTACATAATAAAATGAAAATTTTGCAGTCCTGTTCCTGGATAATATCTACCTGGAAATGTTCCTAGACTGCATTTTCCAGGATTTTTTATTTTCTTTGAATTTTTTTTGCAGTTATTGAAAAGTAAGCTGAGGCGGAATCTAGTACTGTTTGACCCATTAACAGTCATCACCAAAGCATTTGACGCCAGCTTCAAGAAGTTTAATAATAAGGTAATTCAGCAGCTGCTTCTTCTTTGCTCATTGCACATTTAAAGATACATTCTGGAATGTTAATCTTCTGCTTCTTCTAATTACTTAACACCTCTAATCCACCAGTCAATTCCAAACTTCTCTACTATATTTGCTGTTTTCCATACTAGTCATGCATTATGACCCCACTACGGCTGTGAAGGTATTCTAACTCTGCTACCCCTCTTTTAGACTCAACTAGGACACAACTTCCCCTCTTTAGTCTGAGATAAAACATAACTTCTTCCGGAAATGGAATACAAACCGCCTCCAAACTTCATAAGCTTATTGTTTGTAAAACCCATAACTTGAATTAAGGTTTTATAGTCAAAACCGGTCGGTTCAACCGCTAATTTCAGTCGAATCAATTTTAGGACATGCGTACTAAGCCGAGGTTGGTCGTATGTAAAGAACCACAAGGGTCATGTGTACCCAAGTATATGATGATAACATTAGTAAGACAGCAATAAAATGAGTTATCAAAATACATTAATACGCCCAGATTTTTTTTTTAGTATTAGACCGTAAAATTAGATTTAGGTCATTTATCACATTAGGACACGTTATTATTATTTATGGGTGGGTTAATAGGTTTAGAACATGTTATTCAAGTTAGAACTCGATTATTTTATTTTATGATATTTTATTTTATATTTTTTGAGATGTATTTCGTAATATTAACTTTAGTAAGTTTTTATAATGAAAATGCCCCCAACCACGATCTCTTTCCCCCAACCCTCTCCCGATCGCCCTGATTCCCCCAGGGACGAATGTCGTTCTCACCACCTCATCGCCCTTGGCACCACCCATCACCTCTTCTTTTCCCCCTTCACTCTCCCCCATTGCTCTCACTCGAGCCGACCACAATCTTGTCGCCATCAATTGCCGTTTCGGCGAGTGGCCCCCGGCCACCCTCGCCCAATCTCCCCTCGACATTCTTGACACAATCTCAACCCCATCCACCACGTGCACGACAACTTCAGAAATGAAGCCGCCGTTGCAACTTGCTGTCGTTGGCCATTGGCACCGCCGTCATCCTCCCCATCCCCTCCATGTGCCCTAGATCACCTCAATTGCACCAATTCCTCCCAAATCGAAAACCCCTCTTTGGTACCCTTTGCCCTAGCCGACCATATTTCTCGTCGCCGCCAGCTCTTGCCTCGGTGAGCTAGTTCCATTGTTGACTCCTTGCTACCACCCTTGCCCAGACCCTCCTTTCCTTACCTAGCTGACCACTCCACCTAGCCGCCCCCTTTTCTAACTTTTTCTTGTTGCTGCTAGACAGCAGCCGCAGGCCGTGGTAACCCGGCCACGGGGGCACCAACTCCACCAACCCAACCCCCTCAGTCGCCGTCACCTTGCTTCGGCAACAGTCCGTGTGACCGACAAATAGGTATAAAATTTTATCTAATTTTATTTGATAATGAAGTGTTTTATAATCTTATTGTGATGCAAATATGGTGATTCTAAATAGATGTTAGTTTTAAATTCAAATGCATGTTAATAGATGATAATGGTGAATTAGGGTTAGACAATTAATTTGCAAATTACATATATAATTTTTATGATCAAATTAATATAATTGAATACTAAGCTAATTATTGGAATTAGGGTTAATATCTAATTTGATGAGGATTTATTTATTATGCCCTGGAATTAGAATATATGACATTAATAATTGAATTAAGATGTAAGTAGCTAATTAAATAGGTCTTAATCATCGATGAGAATAGATTGCATAATTTGCATGTAAATGTTACATAGTGTCATGTCATTGTTACTCATGATTGAATGCCCTAGGTTGAGATTAGACAAAAATGTTGTTGTTTGTCTTGTAAGGATTGACGAGGAGTGTAACATTCATGCATTATACTGGGTGTTAGTATTTAGTCTTGTTATATAAGTTCAAAGTAGGAGCTCAATGCCTAGCAGCGAGAACATGCTCGAAGCTTCTGTTACGTTGTATTCCATTATATGTTTGTTTTATTACTTGATGTACGGGTTAAATGACATTTTATCGGATCCCACTTATCTTGGGCTATTTAATCAACCGAATTTTCAAATTAATAACCTTTGAGGATGAGATCCTTAGAGTTTGATTTCGAAAATAAGACCCCCCATAATTTGCCTTCAGGCATATTATATAAATCCCTTCCCAAACCTATATATAGTTTTATCGTATTTTAGAGAGACGAGGGAAGGGAAAACCAGACTCATACATACTATGAGCGGATGCATATGCTAGTCAAAGCGGGTTCTAGATTAGTGAGAAGGTCGTTCCATTCTCGAGAGATCCTTACAACTCCCGTTGAGTTCCTCATATTGGAGAAACGTAGAGATTTATTGGTACTGTTTAGTGCAACACACATCCAGATTTGTAGTTCAAAGGGTACTAAAGGCGACTACCTGAAAGTACTCGATCTTCGTGCTCAAGGTCTGGAGAATTATAAAGGCAAGGAGAAAGCTTAAGATAAACTGGTAATCCTAACATATCAGGAAAATGAGAAAATACAAAGAGAGGCATCAGACCAGTTAGTTCGGGACACTATTGAGTCTATAGCCTGGTGGCTCCTCAGTAAATGCCCTTAGGAGTGTTCATGAGAATTATATAAATATTTTCTTCAAAATAAGAATCAGCTCTCATTTGCCACTTTGCTATGTAATCATACTTTTGGACCAATAACACTCATTACTAATGTTTCTTATATATATATATATATATATAATAGGTGAGGATTAAATATTTGATACGCTAGCTTAAACAAAAGAGCAATAACCTACCTTACACACACACACATGCTCGTCGACAGAATGTTTGTTTTGGCTGTTTTGGTTGTTTGTTTTGGCTGTTTTAGTTGTTTGTTATGTTATTATGAAAATAAAATTCTTGTGATGAAATTGGTTGATATAAAAAACAATATGATGAATATTTTGGTAAATAGAAATAGATAGTGATAATATGATCCAGAATATATATTAGAGTGCAAATTGAATAATAAAGGTGGAAATAAAAATTTGCCGATCCAAAATATATGTTAGTGTGGAGATTGAATAATAAAGGTGGAAATGAAAATTTGTCGGTGGGTCGAGGCCCAAAATGTAGAAAATATTTTGAGGTGGTCAAATTAAATATTTATGTGGAAATTATAGTGCAATGGATGTATATATGGATTTATGTATTTATACAGGTTGATTTGACAGAGTGGCCCTTAATTGTACTTTTAGGAGAGACTTTGTCCGTTTTATTTCAGAAATTTTGTGGGAAGACCGCTGCCCCATCGGATTCAGAACATGCCCGAAAATGGCAGCCCTCGCCTCCGTACCGTCACCCCCCTAATGGTCGCCGCCTTCACAAGGCTCTTCAAGCTCATTGCTTCACCAGCAAAGATCCAATTTTTATAGTCTCAGAAACCAACAAGAAAATGAAAATGACAATCCAACTATGCTTGAAACAAAACCATGAAATTTGGATCATACGTACATGAAAATGCTACCGCATCGAAGGAACTAACCGTGGCGAAGGCGGCGAAGTGGAAGAAGGAGTCGACTTTCGAGGACGATAGCGGGTGGCGGCCGGAGGTGGACGGCAGTTGGGTGGAAGTCGCCGGCGCCGGCGTCGGCGTCGGCGGGTAGGAGGGGTCGCTGCTTCGAGCCCGGTGGTTGGAGTCAGTGGGGATGTGTTTAAAGCTCAAGCTAGAGTTGGCTCGACCTCGCTTGACTAGAAATTACAAATCTATTTGGTTCGATATAATATATTTTGGATTAAAAAAATATATATTTATATCAAAATTAACTAAAATAATAATAATAAAACATGGCATAACAATAATTTTAAATAAGAACATGAGCATTTAATATATGATTACGTATATTATTTTATACTTAAATCATTTCAAATTGAGATGCATTGTCTTATAAAATAAACTTTTAGTGTTACTCATAAAAACAGTGTATTGGCAAATGTAACTTGAACTGAACTAGTTCTAGATTGGCTCTAGCTCCAATCAGTTAAACCTCGTAAGATCAACTTGAATTTGAAATTAAACAAAATTAAATTCAAATTTGCGTCAAACAAAACTAGGCCCAACTGACCAGGTGATCAACCATTATTAAAACTCAAAATAAATGTTGAGATGGTTGGCATTTAGAGGTGCCACACCTGTGTTGAACACTATCACGTTGTTGAACAGGAAGACATTGCAAATATCCAAGGAGCATTACCATATAAATCTCTGAGTCCCTGGCTCATGATCCCAGTGAAATGGTCGAAGCAAAAACATTGTCATGGTAAAGATGTTTACAGCAACATAAACAATTGCCATGGGAAACCAACTATTAGCATCATCAATTTTTGAATTCAAAACGATTAAATAAAATGGAATTGTGTAGTATCGAAACTCAATCAGTGGCGCAGGTACGAGGACAGCAGCACAAGCAAGAAAAACAGCAAGCACCAGATTCTCTTTTGCGTTTTACCTACACAAATAAAAAACATGTTGATGATGGATCAAATGTGGGTGGGGTGAGGAACTTAAATTAGAAAAGGAGCACTGGTTACTCACCTAAAACAGTCAAAATGGAAAACCATGAGTATGCATAAAGTGGGATCAATAGATATTTCGTTAACCAATGAAATTTAGTGACCTTTCTCCATAAGTAGAACGTGTAATGTCGGTTGTCAGCCAGAAGATAAGGATGAGCGATGCTGTTCTTAAAAAATAAGTCAAACAACCAACCAGAAAAATAATCAGATCACGAATAAAAAGTTCAAAATGTTAACCTGAAACAACAGTTTGCGAAATTACCTTAAGTATTTTATAGAAATAAGACCGAAAAAGAGAGCCAAAAACCACAGGGAAAACCTTAGTAGCTTGCATGCATAACAGGGCTTGAATAGCGACATTGCTTGCTTTGAACTAAAATGAACAGGATACATGGCAGACGGAGAAACAAAACCAAAGTAAAATAATTGAGCAAAATGTGGTGATGCTGCATGGGCGTCTTTGGCACCTGCAGAATATAAAAATCCAAGTTCAACACAATGCTTAATGAGCCTTCATGATGATAGAAAAAAGAATTAATCTGAACAGATTAATTAGAGGAGACTTATTTTTCACCAGATGTCATGCTTATTTAGCTCTATTAATTAGTGGTTAACATACATTGCAGCTGCCCAAAATGATGGTGGCATGTCAGTGAAGACATTTCCCAGCTAAAGGTTAAACATATTAGAAAGGATCTTAGACAGTACCAAGGACCACACTTCCATTCAAGATGACGAAACTCCAAATGCTCCTGATATCAAGATGAATGGAAAGAACAACTTCAATATTTTCCACTTCAAACACCACATCGTTGCTAGAGTTTCTTTGGCTTCATCAATCATACCTGCATTACAAGGAAAACCTATAATTATAAAAAGCATGTCGCATGATCACATATAGCTTATGAGAACAAAGTTACAGAATATTTAGCAAAGCAGCTTGACTGGTCATGTCCTTATATATCAGCATAAAGAGTGATTAAAATAAAAACAAAGCTAGAAAATTTTTAGCTGACTACGTGCCAAAATGAACAAAAACTTTCCAAACCTGGAGTACAACCTACTGATGATGTACTTTGGGAGAATGACATGTCTTCTCTATGAAAAGAAGCATTCACTTTTCTCTTTCTCAAAACCAAATCCTCAGCTCTATTATCATAATTTACAGGGGTTCTTCGTCCACGTGATCAAAGACTGATGTGGATGGTTTTGATCTTCTTTAGTTATGTAGGTGGCCAAATCAATAGCTCCACTGCTTGCAATAAACAACACCCAGATGACATTTGTTTGTCTAATAAACGTTGGCTAAGCTCCCAAACTGTGCATAAAACATAGAACAGAGCATAGTTCAATGTCTATATGTTAGCCAACACAAATGTAAGCAATAGAACACCGTCAGTGTGTATAATGACTATCTAAATCATCATCAACACTTTAACAAATGTTGTATCACTAGGGTGTATAATTAGATCAATAAGAGGGGTTAGAATAAATAACATTACTTCATAGATGTAATCACAGGACCAAAATAGACAAAAAAACACTTTACAGGAAGAAAGATCACATGCAGATATGATATTATATAATAACGTTTAACTTCGTTCAAGTAGACAAAAACATGCGGGAATCCATGTTCAACTACTAAAATTTAGGAGAAGCAAATCATTTCAGAAGAGTCTCTTCATTTAATTTACCATTGCACTTAGCCAATAATGTCTCTTCAAACAAGCAAGATACAATGCTAGAACTGCAGTTACAGATGCCACATCTGTATAGTATAAAAATGTGAAGAACCAATGAATGGGATAGAGACTTAGCAGCAGAGTAAAAACCACCCTTCTTCGTACAGTGAGGGCAGGCCTCAGTTGAGAAAGTATTTCAAATATCAGAACACTGCAAATAACTGCAAGAACGCCATTGGTTGATCGAAGAATGGTGGAAGAACAACTCATAGAAAAAGACTCAAGTCTTCGGGGAAGCCACATAGCAGAAAATAAACAAGCAACATGGATAAGTGAAAGACAATGCCTAGTGAAGTTTACCAATGAAAAATATTAATACCATTTGTAAAGGAATAAACTCACACTCTCCTTAAAAGCCAAATAAAAAGCATAACGATGCATAAAACATTAGTCAAAATTACTGCAACATGTTATCAACTAAAATACCAGTATTATATAACTTCAACCATGTCAGTTTTAACCATATCAGCTACTAGTACCACTCATAGTACTTGCTTGCTTCCAAAAATTGGGAGCAAGGCAGTTATGGACGAAGGAAAAGAGCAAGTGAAAGCCCGCCATACATAGACACAGCAGCAAAGAATTCGATTTCTCTATTATGTGTGCACTTCATTGAGGCACATAATCAGTAATTCTCAAGACCATGTTCCAATGATAAAAAAAGGATAAGAATTTACACGATCAAATACAGTGGTGTTGAAGTAAAAGTAAAGATTTTTAGGGGGATAACGAATCAAAGCTTCTAAAGAAGATTAAATTCTGATAAACAGAAACATCAATAGGCTTTACTGATCAGCATGAAATAAACAGAACTGACAGATTGTAGCTAAAAAACGGAAAGGTAACTCACAGTCCGGGAGGAGTGGTGATCATGGGGTCCCAGCTCCTGAAATTACCCTTACAATATTGCTGCGCCTGGGGAATGTGGAATATCTCATCCTACGAATCACACCACATCATTAAGTTTCACACAACAACATGATCAGGGAAAGAATAGCAGCCAAAAGAAAAGAAAAAACCAATAGATGAAGAATTGGAGAAGGAAATAAGATAATAGTACCATGTACGGATCGGGAACGATGTGGTTAACCAAAAGGGAGATGGGAATAGCCCAGGAGGCGAGGAGGGCGGCGATGGCCAAGCGGCCGCCCCATTCCGACCTCATCGTGGGAGAGGTTGTCGAGTTCAAACTATCACCATGCCTCGACATAAGCTTGATTGCTTGTTGTGGAGGAGGTTCTGCGCTGGTCCGATGGTCGACGGTCGGCGGTGCGGAGATCGATCGGCAGCGGACAAGGTCGGCCGGGAGCAGTGGAGGAAGGACAGCGTGGCTTGGGTGGGTCCCGCAGTTTCAAAAAGCGCCACGCCAACCTTCCGAATTTACACAATAACCCCTACTGAGAAACCATTTTTTTTATTTATATTAACATTTTTTATTTTCTTTTTATTGGAGAATAATGCCACCTAAAAATTAATTGCACCTACTTTTATAGTTTTAAATATATAATAAAATAAAATAAAATAAATTATTGCTTATGTAACACACACGTACAACTTAGCAATAATTTAAATTTAAAACTACTTTTAGAACATATTAAAAGCAATTAACCTATAAATATATATATATATATATAAAGAATAAAGAACAACAAACATAAATCTATTAACATCACGTGTATATTAAGTATACATTAATCCCCCAAAAAATGAAATAAATACCCGCTTGACCATAGTCTATCTTGTAGTCGGGAAAACATATGATGTAAAATATAAATTATTCATAATATTTAGAAAATAGCCTCTTAAATAAGGTTTAAAGTATCACACCCATTGACAAAAGAAAACAAGAATATACTTATAAGTATGGGTGTCATCTTTAATGTGATTGTTGAAAGATTTAGATTTAAGAAGAAATATTGTAAAGAAAATTTTGAAGAAAAAATTTTGTTATGTTAAAAAACATAAAATTGTCTAATGTATAGAAATAAGAAATGATAGAGAGGATAAGAGAGACATGGAGATAGAATTGGTCAAAACCTATTAATTTGGCTAGCAAAAACAAAATATAAGGGAAAATGTATTTTTATTATGTCTTGTTTGTGATGGTCTTAACATACGAGACATGGAATCTCTTTGGCCACATTTCAATGATCTTGTCACTATTGTGAAGAGACTGCAGGCAGTATGTAATTTTTTCCACTGTATTTTTGGTGAAAAATCTTAGAAGGTACTTCTACTTGTGTCCATAGCTGTTCGTTGCTAACTTGTCTTGTCTTCAGTGGAACAGAAAGAGTCAGGCAATTACTTGCAGTGAGATGTGGTGCACTCCTCAAGTGGTTGTCAGACATAAATCAATATTTTAGTTTACTTAAAGAGGAGGCAGGTCCTTATTGAGTTCATTGTTTAGATACATTTCGTCCATTCCACCGTAGTTACACGAATCTTAAATCGGATTGGCATCGCGCCGATCCGATTTTGGGTTGGGGCCGACTCGGTCGGCCCCAAATCGGGTCGTGAATCGGCCCGTTTCGGCCGATTCCAACCGATTTAAATCGGAATCGGTTTTATTGTAAAATTACCAAAATACCCTAGGTATAATTTTTATTAAATTATTTAAGCATGGGTAAAATGGTAATTTGGATTTAAAAACCTAAATCAAACCCTCTCCCCCTGATTCCGCCGCCGCGCTCGCTCCGCCGCGCTTCCTCCCGATTCCGCCGCGATTCGGCCGCCCGACGCTCCACCCGACCTTCCGACCACCCTACCGTCGTCCGACGCTGCACCCGTTCCGAACTCACCTTCCGCCATCCGACGCTTCCGCCGCGATTCGGCCGCGTTCCGCCGCGATTCCGCCGGCCGACGGTTTGTCCGACCGGGCTGCCGACATCCTCCGACATCGCCACCGACCGGGCCGGCGGCGGCGGCGGGGGGTAGAGAGGAGGGTGGCATTCTCGTAATTAAAAGTTGACTCGAGTCTAACCCGAGTAAAAAATAATAATTAATTCTAAATAATTTAAAAAAATCTTAAAAAATATTATAAACTATAATACACAGAATAATATCAAAATAACATCAATACCCAATTTTAATATATTTATATTATAAATTGTCAAATTATTATATATGACCGATTAAATTAATTTGGACCGATTCAACTGAACCGATTCTTGGCCGATTCAGACCAATTCCGATTTCGATTCCGATTCCGATTCCATGGAAAACCGATTCTGATTCCGATTCCGATTCATGCAACCCTGCATTCCACCGTATTAAATCTTGTCAAATTTAAATGCAGGTGAAAAGGACTTCAAGACAAGAAGTTTGCTATTGTCTTCCTGTCGGAAGCATTGTGGACGGCATTTGCATTTGAGCAATCATGTAATTTCCCCTGATTTACAAGAAAATGTTGGATGAACATGTGTCTGCCATTCAGGTGAACTGCGAACATGAACTTTTGTTACTTCTAATAATCCCTGTATTTTGGCTATGATTTTATTCCTCAAGGGTCTTTACCTATCTCGAGCTTGGCTGGTTTAAAGTTTAAGTAGCCGTGTTTGTGGTTGCTAAGTTTCATGTAAGCTGTTTCTCTTAATAACATGGCATTGTTCTAGGCTTTTCTGGAATTTATTATCAATCTTAAACAGCACAGTCCATTTTTTGGGTTAAACTCTTGGTTGGTTATACTTATTATCATACATTCTAACCGGAAGAAAATAATACTTCTTAGCAAATAGTGTTGTTTGAAATTTTTTATGTCAAAATTTTCTTGCAGAGCAAATATTGATGAATGCATTAATTTCATTATTTTTAATTTATTTAGTGTAGCTCACAAGACGAACCCAATGCGCATGACGGGAGAAGAACTACTGGATTGGAGACAAAGAAGTTTTTCCTGACTTGTTTATGTCTTCTCTTGGGACACATTGACAGCAAACAACTCGGAAACATTATATCTGAATATGAGCAGCAAATAGTGTCTCTTCTTGTATCTCAGGTTGCTTGGTTAAAATGTCTTGCAAAGTGTTTCTTTTGGTATATATATATTTATTTTATTTTTTTAAGTTTACTTAGAATGCCTTCGGGCTGCTGGAGTTTCTTTTATAGTATAAAATTTGTCATCTTTTGTTTTTGTTCGTTTTTATTAGAGTTTGTAAAAGAGAACTGTCAACAAACTGTGGATATTAGATTATGGCCCTTTTTGAAATATTCAATATGGTTAAAATGCATGCCATGATGTTATTGCTATAAAAGATTTTTTATTTATCAAAGTTATTTGGTCTATATTGTTCTCCCTTCCATTCCAAAGCTATGCAAACCCTCAACGTGACCAGCTTGGTTTAAGCATTTGAAATAAATGCTCTATTACAAGATGGAGGCAGTCACAATGAATCAGAGTTGCTGAAAGTTAAAATTCCGATTTGTTCATAAATGTTCTGTGGAGAAAAAAATTAATTTAATGTAAAGAGAGATGATGTAAGCCTTATACATAACAAGAGAAACTACGTACTAATATAAGTATGCTAAGTGCTAACAAGATATGAATTTACTGTTGGTGTTGGGGTACAAGAGGATCCAATGAAATATATAAACACTCTTTGATTTCTTAGCTTATTTCTTTTGTGAGTTGTTGTTTCTGTGATTTAAGAACTAATGTTAGCCACAAGCATTTTCTAGGAATTTGCAACATAGGCCTTCTTCCTCTTCTTCCACCTTATTCTGAAAAGGGATAAGGCAGCCATGTTTAAAAGATTTTATTCATTTTACTTAGATGTACTTCTTCGTTATTCTTTACATCACATATTCAACAATTTTTTCTTTTCTCAAAGCTTCAATGCCGAGATGAAGATGTAATTGAGCTGGCTGGGAGCATGTTGAGGGCATTCATCTTTAAGTCAAGTGTGCCTCCTTGTGGTTATTTGGAGACAGAAGAAATGCTTCCTTCACTTCTTAACCTATTGGATGAAAGAGACAATATCTCACGAGCTGTGGCATCTCTATTGGCAGAATATTGGATGATGTATCCTTTTTGAATCTTAGTGATTCTTACTTTGGTTACATTTAATCTAATTGTCCTGTTGAAAACCTTCACTTGGTATTCAGGATGCCAAATGGTCAACGCCTTTCAGAAATTTTAAAGTGTCTTGATTTCGGAAATCAATGCCAAAGGATGAATGCCATTTATGTTGTTGGTGAGCTTATCAATTTGTCCTCTGTTCTTAAGAAGGAAATTTCATCATCATTGCAGTATGTTCAATTTACCTGACATTTTCATTTAGGTTCTCGTATTTATTCCTTATGCATATGATTTCATTGATAAGGAGCACATTGTGCAGAAAAAATCTTGCAGAACACCAGCTTAAGCTCCTAGAAGATGAGGATTACACGATTCTTTCTCATATATATAATCTCTTGCAACGAATTGGTGTGTATTGGTGATTCTCTGTCTTTGGCTTTCATTTATATGCACACATAAATGTCCACATTTGTAATTTAATAAAATTTTGAGACTTGAGCAAATTAGCCTCCCATGATAAAAAATGCGACCCAGTAATTCAAGGCTCCCACATGTGTGGGGTCTGGGAAGGGTTGGGCCACGCAGTCCCCCATGATACAGCCTATTTATACGGCATGTTATTAGTTGGTAACTAGTACCATGCCATTTTCATAAGGGATGGATTAGCCTTCACTGTTGCAATTAGAATACAAATGTTGTTTCTTTTTCATTTTCATAAGGGATGGATTAGCCTTCACTGTTGCAATTAGAGTACAAATGTTGTTTCTTTCTTTTTGTAGATGCTGCTTATGTGTTGCCAATATTAGTTCCACTGATGTATAATTCAGAAGAGAGAGTTCAGTCTTCTGCAGCCAATACACTTTCAACAGTACTTAAATTTCATAGTATGAACGTTGAGATAATTGTTTTGCTTCTGGATCCCCTCAGGTGAATTGAACTCTGTCTTATCTTAAACATTTTGGGGTTCTGGGAAATTATGAGGATCTGTTGGTGATGAATGGGTTAGTTTCTTGGAGAGTTCTAGTGACAAAATTGAGACGTTTCTCAATACTAATTTTTCTTTATTCAAAATTTCACTAGAGCTAAAGGTTAAGCAATAGTTCTTCATATAAATTTTCTATTCCATGTAAATTTTAATTTGTTCTGGTAGAAGTTTTTAAGTAAAATATTGATTTTACTGCTTGTGCTGCTGAATGGGATTTTTTTTACCAATGGTGTTTCACTGACAGTTACTTCATTTTTTTCCATAGGGATTTAAGTCAGCAGTCTGATTTTAAAAAATCTAGAGAAACATGTTCTTCAAGAAATATCTCAGAGCAATCAGGTAGCTGAAAGTCAATTAAGGCAGTTAGGAGAAATTCCATGTTCGTGACTAATAGAAGATGTTGTTGTATGAGTCTAATTTGTTCTGCATCATAACTATGAAAGTACTTGAGCTTAGATCGATCATCATTTATTTTAAGGTCATCTAAATTCTGACAAATATTTGATGTTTCTTACCTGGGGGATGTCCTTCCAGAAAGTGGATCTGTGAATTCTGGATTGATGTTCAATAGATCAAAATTAGTTGCACATGCATATTTATGAAGAATTATGAGTGATTTAAATCATTGGCACATGATGATAAGCATGTCTTATTCTTCTGAACGTCGCTCTAACCTGTTTCAGTTAACATTTTGTGTCACATGTTGATAAACAAAAAAGAAATAGTAACTGCCTTGCTGAATGTTTTAACTTGTTTCATGTGTTAACCTTGCTTGATGGGTGTTAAAACTTTTATCATGTATTTGTCAAACTTTTTAGATTGAAAATGATTTAATCTTTGCAAATATCTTACAGGATCTAAATTGGACGTAGATAGGATTTTTAACCTGATTTCAATCTGGGCAGGAAAGGTATTGTTATTAAACTGACATTCCTTTTGAACAAATCTATACTTGACTTTCCTCTTTCTTTTTTTTTCTGGTTGGGTTGAGCTATTTCTACTCTAATTTTGTGTGTGTTCTGTAGGAGGATTACTGGAATGCCTCAGTTGAATGCCTAATAAACAAGATGTTTTCAGAATCATCAAATGCATTAATTGTGCGATTCATGAGCTGCTTAAGTGAGAGATTGGCACATGCTAAAAAATTGGTGTTGAGTAGTGTGCTTTCACGTATGCTTCTGCAAAATGAGTAAGATAACCCCTCGCCAAAGAGTTTGGGCTGAAATAATACTTGCTTGGCACTGTTTAATTAACCATTGTTTTGTGCAGAATGGAAGAAGGGTGGTCATCTGGCAAGCGCTGGGATAAGTCTTCTAGGAGGGGCAATCCAGTTGAAATGCAAGACACTTTATTTTATCGCCTGTCACCCATGCTGGTTTTGAGAATACTTCCAATGAGAATTTATTCTGATCTTACTTGTAGTTTCCTGTATGGGCACTTAAGCATGGCTACTCTTGGTGGTATGGTTTTTCTCCTAAATATGCTAAGGATCTGTCAATGAAGCCTGTTTAGAACTTAAATTTTTCTCTTGAGTTTCAGATTGCTGTATTGATATTGATGATCGTGGTTCTGTCAGTGCATTTCTACTCGGCAGGTAAATGTTAAGTCCATGATGGGGTTTTTTACATTTCGGGCATATGCCATGTGAATTAGGTTACGTTTTTATTGACACCTTTGTTTTCATGAATGAAACAGGATGTTTAATCCATTGGAGTTTGAAGAAGTTCGGAAACTTGCTGCAGAGCTTTGTGGGCGTCTTCATCCTCAGGTATACATTTTGAACTCTATGCTCCTCAAGTGGTTACATGCAGCTCTTGACTATCCTGCTGAGTATCAGTCTTGCTAGTTCTTATTTGTATAGGTTCATCTAGATAAGAGCTACTAAGTTAAAGTCAAAATGGGCTTTGCTTGCTTGTAGTCATATGGGCGAACAACCTCGCATTGATTTTGGAGTCCATGTGATCAAATACATAAATGCTTACTTCAGTATTCCGGAATATTCAGTCAACCAATGTTATAACATTATCTCCTAACCTGTTGGACAGTAAGTGTTATTTTATTTTCAGGTGGTTTTACCATTTATGCTGTCTCAGTTACAAAGTGCTGCAGAGTTAAAAGACATGCTAAATTTGAAGGCGTACTTGTTTACTGTCTGCACCTCTCTTGTGGTAATGCCATTTTTATGAGTCTGTCCTATCTTACATGTTTATGCTCATTAAAATCTCTAGTTGCTTTTAGGTATGTGCTTTTATCCTGAGTAATGCTTGGACTCTACTACTTTGGAGTGTATGAAGCTCAAAATTAGTTTCCATGCAATTTGACATTCTTAGTTACCAAATTAAGGATGAGAGGTAGGTTCTTGAAAGAGGACTGTGACAAACAGCATGTGACAAGTTACGCTTCAAAAGAGACTTGCCAAAACTCTAGTGGCTTGTCCAACATGATTTAGTCCTCCAGGTGTTGGGTCCTGGCGGTTAAGAATGAAGATCACTCTTGATTGTATGGAATTGTCACTGACTCACTTTCAGGCACAGTCAAGTTTCTGCAGTGTAGGACATAGTCAACCCCACCCGCCCCCTCACTATTTATCCAATTAAAGATTATTGAACTTCACTTCCATTGATGAGTGTGCTCACATGTCAGATTGATTTCAAATGTCACCTCGACCTCCAGCTTTTGGTTGTTCTACGTTTCTTCCCTCTATAGCCCTTATTTTGCCTAGAGAAATGTGATATGGATCCTCAGGTTACTGTGGGAGTTCACCCAGGTATCCCCTACTTCTATAAATATATATAATGCTTGATTTTTCTTCTTCTTTTTTTTTTTTTCAGATCTGGGGTTAGGAAATGGTTTCACATAGTCAACCCCACCCGCCCCCTCACTATTTATCCAATTAAAGATTATTGAACTTCACTTCTATTGATGAGTGTGCTCACTTGCCAGATTGATTTCAAATGTCACCTTGACTTCCAGCTTTTGGTCGTTCCACGTTTCTTCCCTCTATAGCCCTTACTTTGCCTAGAGAAATGTGATATGGATCCTCAGGTTACTATGGGAGTTCACCTGGGTATCCCCTACTTCTATAAATATATATAATGCTCAACTTTTCTTCTTCTTCTTCTTCTTTTTTTTTCAGATCTGGGGTAAGGAAATGGTTTCACATCCTGTGATGTTGAAAATGCAAGAGTTGCTGGACAAACTATTGTTAGTACCATCTTTGGAGAACACTGAAGGTATAAAGCCTATTCTCTACAGAATTATACATTTGAGTGCTAGGAAAATATTTACCATCTTCTTCTTTAATGTGTAGTTTATGTAGTTCAGCATGGTTGCATTGACTGTTTAGCATTAATGATATGCACGGAGCTACAGCATATGCAGCAACAAAAAGACTCATCTAATAGTAAGACCTCTTTTCTTATTTCTGTAGCTATGCCTTCAATGACCGCTGTTTAGTTGTGAGCTAAATCTTTGCTGTTGACAGAATTATGATGATATAGATGAGTGCAACTAAATACTATATATACCTAATCTTGCATGTTTGGTGTTATCTCTTGTTAGGGACTCAGGAGTATGTATATGTGGTATCATCTGCCTGTGTATGTATGTACTTTATGGCATGGAAAACTTTTACCTTAACAGTTTATAACCCATCGTGTCTGTGGGTCTATTTTATGAAAGGGGATGCAGCGTTAAACAGATCAATGGTAAGTTATGTGGTTAAGCAATTCACAAGTGGATGGAAGGGCCAAGTGCAAACCACATAAATGGGCACCTTGATGACACATCCTCAGTTGGAGCTGCCATGCATATTGAGTCATCAAAGCCCATTACTTACCGCCTCTGCATGGCAAACATCCTAATTAGTGCTTTTCTAAAGATAACATATTCTGGCAAGCAGTTATTTGCTCATGCAACAATTCCACTACTTACTCGTTATGTTGAGGTATGTAGAAGGAATTTTATTCCCTTGGTTTGTTTAGTGTGATTGAACGTCACTGATTTTCTTGTCTGTTGTTTTTACATCGGCAGATAGATAGCAATTTAGAGATCAGAGCAGCCTGCTTGCAGGTTTTATTTTCATCTGTCTACCACTTAAAATATGCAATTCTTTCATATTCGTCCCAGTTACCGAAGCTATCTGTAAAGGCTCTTAAAAATGGATTGATGAAGGTATAACAGACGTTAACCTCTCTCTTTATGTGAAAGTGGACTAATAGCTATCTGTCAGTGGGTTAACTTCTTTTCTATATCTATATCTGAGTATTTACGTATGGCAGCTTTCATAAATGCTAGCTTTGGATGCCATCTCTCTTGTCTGTGATAAATTTTTTCTTTTAATGATTTTTATCTCCTTTTATGTCACACATTTTTTGAGTTTTGATTCATTTTATTCTAGCCACACCTAACTTGACGATGCCTGTTTCTTTATTTGTTGTGTAAATAGGTGTGTATAATGTCGGATACAAGTGTTCAAGATTTGTTTTTTTATACTGGGACTGAATAGTTTGGTGTACAAAAGGCTGATATTTTGTGTGTTCATTATGCCAGAAGATTGCTGGTGCGAAGCTGGTGGCCTCACGTATGGGGCAGTGCAGATGAGGTTGTTGAAAGCATTTCTGGTGATCTGTTGGAAGTAAAGTCTACTCTAGCTGGAGTTTCTAGTAGCACAACTCCAGAATTAAGACAATGATTTGTCAAGTTGCTTCTGTGCGTTAGCCCGTCCTTCAGAGACTAGCAATCGAGCATTTTCGCAACAACCTTACTTCCATGTTAATGTGTGGCCTTTTTGCATTTGCTCGTTGCCTCTTATTCAATAACCATGACCACATCACATAACGAAGATGAATTCCCCGCAGCAACATGCCAACAGCAATAATAAAGTGTGTATGGTAGACGCCTCAAACATGAATTGTGAGGTAGATATTTAAAGGGCCAACGCCCAAGAGTATGACAAAGCCGTTGGTGAGATGGCCATCATAAATGATGAAACACGAGGAGAGCCTCATCCTCACTTGTCCGTCAAACCCTTCTCGTCTCCTGCACGAGAATAAAATTTGGGTACTCCCACACAATAATCGCCACGATGACTGGTTGGTGTAGGCAGCTTCTAATGTCCGTTTTATTTTACATGACGAATTCCCGTCATAGGTTGCCCACCCATGCTTTTAGTTACTAAAATAAAATTATAAAATATTGATAGAATTAAATTTGAATGAAAGAAAGTAAAAAGCAATGTTGAACTTGTGCATATTGCACTCGCACTCAAAATTCACTATTTTGTGAAATTGTACACACAATATTTTTTTGTAAAATATGTTTATAATAATAATAAAAGTATAAATTTGTGATAATGCAGGATAAAAAAAATGGTTTTACCGCATATATCGTTTTATTTAATTCAAGTATATATGACAAATTGAAGTATTAAAATATTTAAGATAAAAAATTGACAAAAAAATATAATGGATAAAATAATATTAAAAGAGGAAGTAATTATTTATACAAATTAAACAGGAGGAAACTCGACTCAAATTTTAATCTGTTAACCCAAACACAAAAAAAATTAGGTTGGATTAATTAAGCTCGCCTCAATCTTTAATTAACTCTATTACCAACAACTTCGATCTGAACTCTAAATACATTATCATTACAGTAATAATCGGACTCTGATATCGGTCTAGCTATTACTCAAATTGTGTTTGTGCCTCTTAAAATTTATCTTAAGAGGGGGCCGGCGCGGCGTGCGGGGCCTTAAATGGGCATCTCAAGGCTCGGCCAACAGAAAAAAAATACACATCTTCCCGGAAAATATCCAAACTCTTAAATTCTTCACGAAATTCGTTGTTGCAGAGCGAAGGAATCGAAAGAAGAAGACGAAGAAGAGGAGGAAGAAGAGATGATGCAGTTGTTGTTCGCGGTGGCCTTCTCGGCGGCGCCGCTCACGCTCTACCTCCCCCAATCCGGAGCCTTAACCTATTCGTGGAGACGGTGGAGGTCGCCCTCCGGCAGACCGCCGTCCACGCCCTCCGCGCCTATCCCCGCATCCGCTTCGCCTTCTCCCGACTCCTCCGATCCCTCCTCCGCTCCTCAAGGTAGACAGACTCTCCCTGTTTACGGATCATCTTCATGTTCACGGCGATGTGATGGGGTGGTGGCATTTGTGATGCGGTAGTCTTAGTGGCACCCACGCCCCCCCCGATTGATGGCAGTTGATGTTGTTGTTGTTGTTTCTTTGTTCGTCCGTATGTACATGGTTAAAAGAGGAATCACAGGTTCAATAAATCAGATTTTGCAGAAGAAACAAAAAAAGATGGTTACTTTGTTTTGATCTGATGAAATTTTGGTTGCTTACTTGATTCTTTTCCAACTGCTCAGAGCTGTATATATGCTCTCTTTTTTTCCCCCTCTTATGTCAAATCGATGTTCGTGTAGATGACGGTTCAGGAGAGGTAAATCTGCTTGGAGGAAGTATAGCATTTCATAAATTTGGTGTTATAGAAAGATGATTAATTTGTTATCTGTGGGGACCAGTTTTGATGACTAACTTATTTTCAACTGTTTATTGCAACTGCTTGTATACTAATTAAATCGATGTAATGACATTCTGCCCAAAGGAAGTATATTAATGAATAAAGTTGGTTTTGGAGAAAGATGATTACTTGGTGTCGTCTATGTGGACCGTGTGAAATTTTGATTGCTTCTTCTCTTTGTAAATTCATTTTATTTAATATGATCATAGTTCGTGTAGATGGTGCAGTGGGCATTCTGCCAAGAGGGATTATAGCTGTAGATTAGATACTGGAGGAAGGTGGTCATCTTAGTTACCTGGATGGGGATGGCATGAACTACTGTTTAGTTCTTTTGTCAAATTGTTTCACCCCCCCCACATACTTATGCCATGGATCAATCGAGAAGAAGCCATGATAAGAAGGGGAGGGGGCTTTGTCATTATTGTGCTTAAAAATCGCTGTTGTTCTCGTGAATTAATTTAATGGACTACTTTTAGGGTTGACGTGGAACGACTTCTCTTCATTCTTTTTGGAGGACTTCTGATTAATTATGTCTTCTTTCTAACTGTTCCTTATCCCTTTGCTGTAATATAAAATAACAAAGTGTAAGAAGCAGTTAGTTTGATGAATGGCTGATGGGACTTTTCGCCAAAGATATTTGGTATTAGATCGGTGCTGATTGATGTTTCATAGGCGTTAAAGTGAATTTTAGTAGAATCAATAGATCTTGGTTGAGAGGAACAGTTCTAATCTTTCTTTGTGGGTGTACCTCGTCTTATCTTCTTGTTTATACGGGTCGTTTGATAGGTGAGCCCAAAGTTATTTTTGTTTCAGGTGAGTGTTGATTTATTGGTTTTTACCCTGTTGATTGAGTTTTAAGTTCTAGAGTGAACCACATGTCCGACCCAAATTTAGCTTTAGTTGGAGCATGACCGAGGATGTAGAGTTTAAACAGCAAATTTCAGATGCTCAACTTCAATTTATTACTAGAAAGGAGCCATATTTGCAGTAAGACAGGAATTCTGTTGAGCACTGGAGTTCAAGTATTTTAGCATTTTGAAAGGGAAAGATTAGTTAGTCTTGTTTCGTAGTATTCAAACGTAGTCATACTACATTGTGAGGTGTAAGCTGGCAGTAGGCACTGTTGAGGAGAAAGGAGAAAGACACCAGCAATACTCCCTTGTATGCACTAGTTTTAATGCTTATACCGAGAACCTGGAACTGTGGACTAGTTTGGAGCTATCCTTGTCTTCAAATTTGTTGAGCATCTTATATGTAATTAGAACCCTAACAGCTTCACTTCATATATACGCATTGACGTGATGACTGTTGTATTATTCTGCAAATGTATCCTTGTCACGGTTGGCATCTCTAGGGTTAAAAATGATACCGTGTCAGTTTTGTATATGTTGTTTGCCTCTTATGCTTTGTAGAGTCCGTGAAGGGCCGTGCATTACCTGCCAGCATGTATATAATTCTTGGACCATAATTAAACAGACTAATTGTTCTTCAACTTGAGCTGTTCTTCGTCCCTACTGGATATCAGTGATTGCGTTTCCTTTTGGTGGCGTTGCGATTTGGGTACGATAAAAGATCAAATTGCATGAGAGGTAAACATGTCTCAAAAGTCGCGCGGCGGAAATTTGTATCATGTTGTGCGAGTTTGCCTGCAGAGAAGTGTATGCGCTGCTACCATAAACAGGTTTCCATCAATCATTTCATCAGTGCTCATTCTAAACATTTCAATTTAACGTATAAGAGGATATAAGATGGAGGGAGGGGACTAACTAAAAAGGAGCCTGCTATATATGAGGAACCAGGATTGAGAAGGAGAAGATCGAACCGGAGCTAATCAGAATGGATCACATTGTATTGATAGGGCTTTCCTTGTTGCTCAAATAGAGCTCGATGCTCGACTTTTACAAATTTAGTTCGAAATTTGAGTTGAATTGAAATGTAGGAAGCTTAAGCTTTTGTAGGTGCCGCCAAATTTGACTTGGTAATTATGGTGTCAAATTGAGGGGGTCTAAATGTAAACAATTTTCCTTTGATTCATCTTTTGGCAAAATCCATGTTTTATACAGTGAGATCAAAGGAATGCTTAATGACTACGACTGAACATAAATTTGGAAAGTAGACAAAATAGAAAGTCGTTGCTACAGTAACAAAATATGAAATTACAAATTTTGCCTCAGACATGACATCTTAATACTAAACAATTCGATCACACTTGAACTTTTTGAAAGCTTAATTTCTTTTAGTTCGAATCGAAATTTTATATGAGATCAGAGTCAAAGCATGGCGGGGGGCCCTTTGTTTGCCTCGAATCCACTCCTTTTGACTTGGGTTGACTTCGTGACAATCCCACGAACACCCGCGTATGTAGGCGAGCTTTTGAAGGGAAAAGAGAGAATTTTCGAATTCAATCGGTTCTCCAACCAAGTCCCAACAAAGAAGGGAAGCAGCGAGCATCCTTCTTCGCCGGTCGACAATGGAGCGTCCGAACTCCGGCAAGAAGTCGACGCAAAAAACGCTTGAGCAGTTCATCTCCCTCACCGCACCCCTCTTGGACTTGGAAAAGGTCTTCTCTTTCCCTCAATTTTCGTCTCCACTTTTGATGATGGTTGATACATCAAATGATGCGGTTTGAAAGCTATGGTCTTTTTCTATGTGGTAAGGAAGGGAGTCGGGTCTTTCAGAGACGGAGTTGCCAACGCAATGGAAGCTTAATATATGAATGATGGTTTTTCAGTATTGGAACTGTTTTAAGGGAGGTGTGAGTTTTGTTTTATCTGATTGTATTGACATGTTGATGTATATCTGCTTGTGTTTTTCAATAGGAAGCCGAAATTGAAGCTTCTGTTCACTCAGCCGCATCCAAAGACTAAAACTTGGCTCAGAAGAAGGGCTCTGTTATCTTAAACTTGAAATGCAACGATGTTCAGGTATTGAGAACTTCCCTTTCTAATAAATTTCTTTCTTATGGGAGTTACTCAGCTTCTAGCCATATTTGTTCTACTCTGGATTTTTTTTTGTTTTGTTGTTGTTTTGGTCTTAGACAGGGCTGATGGGCAAAGCTCTTCTTGAGTTTCAGTCTACTAAAGGAGATGTTCTTCCTGCACACAAGGTATGAAATTTTGCCTGTATTTTTCAGAATGTCTTAAGTACTCATTTACTTTGTGTTATCTAGAATCTTCATTTACTAAAATGCGTGCTATCTTCCATTTTTAAAATCAAATGGCTGATCTTCTATTGACTTGTTTTCAGTTTGGCTTGCATGATGTTGTCGTACTTAAACCAAATAGAGCTGACTCAAGCTCTGCATCTCTTGGGCAAGGTGTAGTTTATCGGCAAAAGGTGAACTGTTCTTTTGTGATTTATATTTTAGCTCAGGATGTCCTTTCACCCAATATGGGTTATCAAAAGTTATATTCCTGTTGTGTATTTGATTTGGATCTCCTAGAACAGGATTCTTCCATAACCGTTGCATTTGATGATATTCCTGAAGATGGCTTAAATGCTCCTTTGCGTCTTGAAAAGGTTGCTAACGAGGTATACATATGCAATAAATAATGTTCTTATTTAAGTCGAAAAAAGGCTACTTATTGTGGTGTTAGTATTGTCAGTTTGTGTGAAAATAGTTTATTTATGTCATGTTATTTACTGATTTGTTTTTGGTAAGTCAACTTTAGGTAACATACAGAAGAATGAAAGATGCATTGATAGAACTGAGCAAGGGTGTTCATAAAGGACCAGCCACTGATTTGGTTCCTGTCTTATTTGGAGAGAGACAACCAAATGCACGGAGCAAATCAGTTTCATTTTCTCCATTTAACAAGAACCTTGATCATTCGCAGGTATTTTATTAGATTTTCGACTCAAATGTGTACGTCATCTTAACCACACCTTGTACATGATATTGATGTTTTTTAACTGCAGAAAGATGCCATTTCAAAGGCCCTGATTTCACGGGATGTGTTTTTGCTGCACGGACCTCCCGGAACAGGGAAGACAACGACTGTTCTTGAAATTATTCTACAAGAAGTGAAACGGGATCAAAGGTTCTTGCATGTGCAGCTTCAAACATTGCTGTTGATAACATTGTGGAAAGATTGTTCCCTTACAGGTACTTCCACATCTAAATGCCGTGTGTTTAATTGAAATTAATGTAGCACTTGATTAAAATTTTCTATGTAAGAAATGTGAATTCAAAAGTAGGAACAAGCAAGGAGGTCGTGGATTTGATAAGGTGGATGATGGTCTATGCATCATGATGAACTGTTTTTATGGTTGATTGTTTATTTATCTCCCTTATTGTTAGGGTGAAACTCTTGAGATTGGGGCACCCTGCACGACTACTTCCTCAAGTATTGGACAGTGCACTTGATGCGCAAGTAAGTTTTCTTTAGTTTAATTTTCCTGTATATTAACTCAATTTTTTATTTGTTGTGAGTCAGCTCTCATCGCCTCTGCTTTTTTTATAGGTGTTACGGGCAGACAATAGCTCTCTAGCAAATGACATCCACAAGGAAATGAAGGTGATTTAGCCTACTATCTTCGAATTATGTGAAAGATGATTGGTATTTGGTAGTGAGAACTTTGACCTTGTCTGATGCTGTAGAAGTTTTAACCAATAGGTTTTGAATGGAAAACTACTAAAAACTAAAGATAAGAACACTAAAAGGGATATTAGGAGAGAACTAAGAACCCTTGCAAAAGAGGAGAGGAAGCGGCAGCAGCTTGCTGTGGCAGATGTGATCAAGAATTCTGATGTAGTGTTGACGACATTGACTGGTGCATCTTCCCGTAAGTTGGAGAATGTTACGTTTGACTTGGTTATAATTGATGAAGCTGCTCAAGCACTTGAAGTAGCATGTTGGATTGCTTTGCTGAAGGTACTACTGTTACTTCTAGCAGAATGCAGATGTTGTTTATGTTTGAAGCAGTGCTCAATGCTATTTGTTGTTTGGGTTATCTTTGAAGCAAATCTAGTGAAGTTCAATGTAGTGTGTTCTCATTTTTCATTTGTTCCCACACTAAATAGGGATCAAGATGTATTCTCTCTGGAGACCACCTTCAACTTCCCCCGACCATACAGAGTGTGGAGGCTGAAAAGAAGGGTTTAGGCAAAACACTGTTTCAGCGCCTTACTGAGTTACATGGGGAGAAGATTACAGCCATGCTCACTGTCCAATATCGGATGCATGAACTAATAATGGCATGGTCCTCCCACGAGTTATATGATAGTAAGGTATGATTCATGCTCAACTGGAATGTTCCTATATTTTTGTATCACAATTTTGAAGATTAACCATAGCTGGTTTGTCATTTTAGTTTTAAAATAAAGGATATCAAAGTTTTATAATGCCACAGATGTATTTTACCATTACCATTGACAATTTGCATTGTTTTCTTAACTACAAATTGTAAGTAGAGTGACCACAATCAGGCAGTGACCTCCATCATTAAGTCTGGGTTATGTGAAGAACTTTAATTTTTCATCTGTTACCAATTTGAATTCCTTGGGTCATGAAACTTTATGATTGAAGTGGATTTACTTGTTGACAACCTGTTGCACAGATTATGGCATATGCTAGTGTTGCTGGCCATAAGCTTTATTATCTTGACAATGTGAAGCGATCACCTTCAACTGAACCAACACTTCTACTCGTTGATACTGCAGGGTATAGCTTTCTTATTTTTAAGATCTACGCCTAGGATTTCTTGCTTCAATTTTCTTCTGCTGTATCCATCTTTTGCATAATAGTAATATGTAGTCTTTGATTTGTCATAGGTGTGACATGGAAGAAAAAAGGACGAGGAAGGCAGTGCAATGAATGAGGGTGAAGCTGCAGTTGCACTTTCTCATGCTAACAGACTCGTTGAAAGTGGAGTGAGCTCTTCTGACATTGGCGTTATAACCCCCTATGCAGCACAGGTTTGAATATCTCTTCAGCGTTCTGGTTTTATAAGGGCAGAGGTGCATCTTATATGTAGCATTTCCTTATCACAGTTTCAACTGCTGAGTCATATTCCTGGTTTTGGGTAGATGTTATGCAAATATTGCCCTTCCTGCTGCCTTAGTTGAAATGATTCCCATAAACAAATTAAGTTATCAAATGGTTGAATTTAAATTTCCTAAGGTCTATCCTAACTGTTGAGCATTGTTGCATTTTATTCAGTAAAAAGTGGGTTGGATATGCCTTTTTTGTTAAAGTTTTCTTGATTATTTGGTCATTATGGGATGTTAGATATCGGGTGCACTGAATCACTGATATTTTTTTGTTGTCTTTAACTGATTATTAAAAAGTGTTATGACTTTGGATTGACATCAGTGAGTTTTCAGCTAGAAAGACAGTGATGATAAGAAAAATTGGATCAACCTAGGATGGGTCTTAAGAAAAAATTGCGTCCTGGTGGATGCATTGGGTGCTTAAGCCTAGAGAATCCTGCACCATTAAATTGTAAATTGACTGGATAAAAGGATCCCGCTAGGTAATATTGGCCCTTGATTTTGGATCACAATTTTTTAGCTGTTGCATTGCCATATCCCAGAGCAACCTATAGTCGGTAGAAACCTAAAAATTATTAGGCCGGTTAGGAGCAAAAGAAGTTATGGTATTCACTTATATATGTTTTTGTAGGTTGTTCTACTGAAAATGCTTAAAAGCAAGAATGACAAGCTAAAGGATATGGAGATTTCTACTGTTGATGGTTTCCAAGGCCGGGAAAAAGAAGCTATAATTATTTCAATGGTTAGGTCTAATTCAAAAAAAGAGGTATTGATGATAATGATTTTCTTTTCATATTTAATCTTCCGTATAAGAGGTGATGGTTGATTTCACCAAAAAATAAATTGCATGGGCGAGTATGGTGTTTCATTTTTGTTGCTACTTCTCTTTCAGATTGGTTTTCTAAGTGATTGAAGAAGAATGAATGTTGCGGTAACACGTGCTAGGAGACAGTGTTGTGTCATTTGTGACACAGAAACTGTGACTCATGATGGTTTTTTGAAGCGAATGGTGGAGTACTTTGAAGAGCATGGAGAATATCTAAGTGCGTCAGAGTATGAAAATGAATGAACTGCAAGTCTTATTTGTTTTATTTCACCAACGGAAAAAGAAATCAACTTCTTTCTGCCTATAACAAAAATATGGTTTGTGTCTCCCTCAACATCTATTAATCCTTTCTGATGTGTGCTATTGGATTTCACCTACAATATTAACCGAAGTAGATATCTCTTTTTTAAAAGCTGATGAATCAACATCAGAGATGGAGTTGCCACATATTGACCTTGATACTGGTGCAAAACTGCAAAAATCATGAAACTTGTGAGTTATGTTTTTATTGTCAAAAGGGTTGCATAATTCTATAAGTTCAATGAAAGAATGTATCAACAAATCAGTGTCTTATTAATGGACTAAATCCCTGATAATGGAGGAGCTCTCTTATACCATTTTCCAAACTGTGTATTCTGATATGAACTAGTAGCTGCTTACATGAAGTATAAGAACCTTGTAGTTCACCTTGATGTAATCTAATCTACTTGATTACCTGTGGCATCATACACATGATGAAGCGTAACACAATACATGAAGTTGTTATGTCAAAATCATCCAAGAATGGGCATCAAGTCTGAGATCTAACAGTATTAATTTTCAAAGATCCCATATGGAAGAAGGAAAGCTCATTTCCTCATGTATGTCGTCTAATTCAAATATAGAACTCTCATCATGGTTTATTAGCCCTTGCATGTCCAGGAATGTATCCCAGTTGAATGTAGCCTCCTCGAAGCCCATGGTATCTGATATTGGCTCTTGATTATCCTTTGGAGGTTCTGGCAATGAAGATTTTTGTGCGCTACTGCCGTGGTTAGTTTCTTCTTTAAGTATGCCCAACTGCTCAAGGAATTCGTTAAGATCAATCTGCGGCCTCTCACAACTTGTGGAAATTTGAGGCTCCCCACAGCTTACTGGTAAATCACCTTCTCTTTCAACAACTGGCATTGGGTTTCCATTGTTGCTGCCTTTATCATCCTCTCCGGAGAACTTGGGTATTGATTCATGATTAGAAGAGGAAGGTATAGCTGAAGCTGAAGTACAAGGCCCGCTGAAACTGCCATTGTTCTTGAGCTCCTGAAGTTTCTGATGAATAACATGGACATTGTGTTGTCCATTCAAATTTAGCAGACCACAAGAAGGGAACATAGACATGAAATTCTTTGAGGGGAACCATTTGAACTTCGGAGGCTTGTTCTGAGAACTATAGCTGCATTGCAGGTGGGGTAAATTGAGGTAAGCATCGGGGCCATACAATCGCCGGGCTGCTTCGTCGTAAGCCATTGCCGCTTCTTCAGCAGTGTTGAAGGAACCCAACCAGAGCCTTGTTCTCTTCTTAGGTTCCCTTATCTCTGCCACCCATTTGCCCCAAGTCCTCTGACGGACTCCTCTATACTCGCACGAGGCATTCTGAGGGCCGCCTTTTCCTCTTGTCGGGCCTTTCTTCCAAGGCTTCAATGGTAGTTTTCTACCGTTCTCCATGGGAGCTGTGGGAGAGGTTGAAGGAGGGTGAAGTAGAAGCAATGGGAGGGGGTGGATGTTGGGTGTAGCGAAGGCAATGGACTAGAAGATAGTGGACGTATAATATGTAGTGGAGCGAGCAAGTTCAAGAGCATGCAGTTCAGTGGTTAAATGTTGTCACGGTTGTGGTTTTCTATTTGAAGCGCATGTGACCGTTGGATACTGTCGATATTTCCAAGCCCGTTTCAAGATTTTTCTACCTTTGCTAGTGATGCTTGTGTTAGTGGTACTTGTGTCGTTAAGCAAGGGCCGTTCTCATAAATGGGTAGAAGATGTTCAATCCTCGTTTGTCCTTGGAAAGTTTCATGTACGTAGGCTTCTCTTTGATTGTAGGAGCCGACGAGTAGCAAAACATAGCTATGTTAGAACAACCCACATGCTAGTTTTATGTTTCGCTGCTGCTTTCGGGACATCCAGATAAATGTCTAGTCAATAGCGAAAAGCTTTAGCTAGGATGAAGGTTTATCGTATATGCAAGGTCTTCGCTTTTTGAGGTGGGGAGGAGGAATGGCACAGTGCAAAGTTTGATTGGGATGATTTGAGACAACCTGGTTGAGGTTTTGACATGGCAATGGTAAGTGCTAGGAGAGAAGGAATGGTGGTATCATGTATGAATTGAGTGAGGCATTGAAGAAACCACCTCGTAGCATTTTCATTTTCACGAGTCCGAAATTCACATGTTTTGCTGCCAAGCTCAGCCTGATTCTCGAGGCACCCCCTTTCACCTTTATCCCATGCTTCCTTCTCCCCCTCCCTTATCTCTCTCTCATGAACATCATCTCTTAGCTTGGCCCCGTTTCAAAGTTTTCATGTGTTCGGAGGCCGGTTATGCATACGTGCGGCTTCACGAAACGAAAATGGGGCTACAGTTCCATCTCTTCCTGCCGGATTAAGTGATCACAGCACCAAGACTGTCAGCGACGGCTCTTATGTACTAATCTCTCATTTCTTTTACTTCTTTTGGATTTGACGATTAACATACTCATGAACAACTGCGAACTTAGGCAAAATAGCTGCAAGTGTCAACCAGAAGGATTTGTGAAAGACCGGAGCTTTCCCCACCACTAACAACTATTATATATATATAAATATTAATATATAACTAGCTACAGGAAAACACTATAGATTTGTCAAATACAGTTTTGAACGCATTATATTGTGTTGAAAAATTCCATGAGACCGTTCTCATTATTCCTCTATCAATGTTTAATTGAACAGCAGTATGAAACATAATTTCGTATTGCCCATCAAATCAACACATTTGCATGTTATTTACATCCAATGATATCTTCAATAAATAAATCAATCAGCTAAATAAATAATAACTATCGAACAAATAAAACAAGGCAGTTGCCAACATAAATTAAGATGAGTGTTTCCTGTTCAAGCAATGTGTTTGTGTGTTTTCACATCAAAGAAGTTGCCAATCATCGTCCACGGGATTCGTAGCAGAATCACTCTTGTCTTCAACAATAAAACCATCCAAACCGCTCGGATCACTGTGTGCGGCAACTGGCCTTGCCAGATTGTGAGTCTGGACTACCGTGAAAAGCGGGGCTCCATTTGATTTTTCAGCAAGCTTTGAAGCCCGGCAGCAAAAATCATCAAAGTCATCTACACATTATTAACAAATAAATAAGGAAAATCTAAATTATGAACCCAGCATTTAAACACATGATATGTTCCAAGCTGTTCAACACCTTTGTCTCTGCAGTAAAATCCAATGGCTAAAGATGGATCAAGTGTTTCAAGCAGCATATGTCTCACAACACTGAAAGCATGTCACACCAATTCTCAGCAATTAAATAAATCTAATGCCAGAAAAGTTTATAAAACAGTTGACTTACTTGCAGTGATAAGATGAAGTATCCGCTTCCATATTTTCTTTTGAAATATTGACAGCCTAAGCACAAAAACATGTAACCTTTATAAAAAACAACTTCAAAGGAGATAGCACAAAGATTTAAGTATCCAAACAGAAATCTTTATATCCAAGCTATGCATTTTTCATCTTTACTTCCAATCATCTCAATGAAGCCTGTGCAATAATAAGACCGTGACCAGGAAAAAACAGATTTATACAAGAATGGTAATACGGATTAGTCTGCCTAATAAGGAATGGTAAAGTTGACATATGAATCTATAATTACTACTTTCCTCAGACTTCAACAAAGAATCATAAAAGTGGTTAGACTTTTGTTATTATTAATTTTTTTAACTTTCAACTGCTTAAAATAACAAAAGCTTAATACTCACAAAATTTTCATCAAGACCAAGTAAATTTAGAGCTTAAATTCTTTGACACAACTCCAAAATGATGTATTAAGTTGAACATATAATTATGCATACACCTGTTCGCTTTCACTGGCTCTATTGACAAGCAAATATGCTTCACAAGAGAAAAGGACAAAAGGTTCATAGAACCACGATACCTGCTGAACTTCATGAGGGTCTAGATAAAGTGCTTTCTCATCTTGAACACCAACAATATAAGTTGAGGCCCCTGGTCTCCCACCCAAGATACCAAGGCTCTGAGGGAAGGTAAAAGTTTCCCAAAGTAGTGGAATGTACCTGAAAGATATACACAAGTAACAACAGAAGCACAAGAACTTCTTATGACCAAAGCTTAAGAAAACTGAAATGATTAAAATCACTATCGACTGCTGTATAACTAAGATTGGCATCCGAAATAAGAAGAAAATGATATTTGAGATATTGGTCATATTGGGTCGTAAGATAACTTCAGTATTTGTTCCATCAAAACAGAAGCTTAAATAGGTGACATACTTTGGCTTACTTGTCATGTTTACTTGATTATAGTCCGAAAAGACAAGGTGATTGCCAGACAAAGAAAACAGACTTCAATGTTCAAGGAGTGAAGTAGATGAAAGAAGCTCACTTGCAGACATTTTTTACCTGGTGTTAATTTTGTCAAGTCCAAGAACCAATGGAACTAATAGAAGCATGGGTGCCCAAGAAGGCGGATCATTGCAGAAACCAGAACACAGCTTGGCAGCATCTTCAAGGCAAAGAACAGGGGCACCTCCTCGTTCTCCATCTTCATCACCAGATACAACATACACAACCATCGACAAGGGTGTCTGTTTCCCATCAATGTAAGCCTCTTCATTGTTTGCACGAGCAATTGTTTCCCATGATCTACACATGGCATACGGACCAACCCAAGAGCCAGCTGCAAGGCCATAAGCCTTTCCTGCTTGAAGGAGATTGTGTATGGAGAAGGCACATTCCTCAGAGTCGCCAAAAAGATGCAATGTATCAATGTAATTTCTATCATAAGGCTGCATGAACAAGAAATAATTTGAGAAAACATACCCAATGCTATAATCTCCCAGCTTTATACTATAATAATGAGAAAAAGACTGGCCAGTTGCCACTCACAACATAGGACACTCTCACCTTTTCCTCTGGTTTTCTCCAAGATCTTCCCACATGGTGAAAAAGCAAAGCCTAGAATTTACAATTGAAAGCGTCAGACTTCAAAGAAAAAAAACTTCAATACGGACAAGTTTCAATAGTCATAATGAAAGCATTCTTCATTACCTGCGCTACAAGCATCTGGCTACTTCTAAGCATACAACCCCAGTTGACATCACTAGTGTATTTAGAATCACCAATGGCATCAAATCCTGGAAGACAAGGCACTTTTATTGATTCAATAAGATTTTACCATATTTTCTATGTTCCACATCAACTTTAAATGTGAAATTAATGAAAGATAACCTTTACGGTATGTAATCCAAATTCGTGAGGAAAAATCTTGTAAAAAAGCAGTCAAGGCATTCTCAAGACCTATATCTTGGACTAAATCTTCTGAGGAAATTTTATAGCTAACACCCAAAAGCCATACTTCTCCACTACAGCTTGAGATTGCTGTCTTGCTAGAGCCCATAAAACGTTCCTGAAGTCGCCTCATTGAGCCACTAGAAAAAGCTTTCTTCACAGCATCCGACCACCCATGTGTTTTAGCATTAATATCCTTCTTCTCATGAGACGATGATGCCTCAGAATATTCTTCAAAGAGAGAAAAAGCAGATGCCAACAACTTGCACCACAGGGATGAAGTCCTTAAAGCTTTAGTGTGGACACTTCTCTGGACATCAGAAGAAGAGCAGCTTGCGGAAGAATTAGAAGTTGCAGAAAAATTTGAAGCCACAGGCTGCCTTTCAGGCAAGTCCGTCATTACCTAACCATAAAGAAAACAACATAGCATTAGCGTTTAGGGAAATATTTTTTTAAGGCATTATTGTCCCCGAAAGTAAAAACCAAAAAAAAACTTTTGTTTTATTTTTTCTTTATATACTGTATTGGGAAGAATGCCCTAAATTCTGAGATCAAAATTTTTTTGTTTGGAAAATTTTGTATTTTAATTTTCTTTCTGCGTAATTTAAAAGGTAAAATCTCATGCAGATGTATGCTAAATTGGACATTATCAAGCAGGTCGCTAAACCACATAGACCTCATTTAAGTATAGTAAGGATCATTCCATAAAGGACCCAGAAGCTTTCAACCTAATTTGAAGTCCACATTATCACTTGACAACTTAAGCTAATGCAAACTTGAGCTCATCAACAAATTTTGTCAAATTGGCTGACATCTAAAGCGCGCTTCTAAAACCTCCAATCTTCATTTTATGACACTTTGAACTCATGCATGCTGAAGATTGAAAAGCCCCTCACAATTCTGTAGGGACAAATGATCTTCTCCAAACTCTTTCCAATGACATAAAACTCCTCAACGTGTTGCCAAAGCTGTTAAGTATTCACATATCCGGAATGAATTAAACACTAATCACCTGATTAAGGGTATCTAGGTGATCTTTACCTCATAAACTCATTAATACACCTTTTACCAACAATTAAATTGCACGCCAAATCAACTTCAAAACTAAAAACTTCACAGAGGCACAAAAATCACAAAGGGAAAAATATAGTTCCAGAAAAAAATACTGGTAAGACCATGATACACAAAAGGACATTCTTTACTCATGTGAACAAGAAACAAAAAGATACCAAGGCGGTAGCAAGTATAGATATGGCAAATAGACAATTACAAGATTATGAGATGATCATTGAGTGCCTTGCATTCTTGAATTATCTCGTCTTTGTCAAGAAGTTCCCTGCTCCTCTTTAAGTAACACCGTCCTTATCCAAGACAGTCTCCAACTGGCATTGAACAAAAAAGCACCACAAAATCATTTCCTCCGAGTATGTACAACCTCAAGGTGGTCAAAGAAGACTAAAAAATTCAGCTTCTGATTTGGCATTATGGAAATGATATACAGTATCTATATGTAATACTATTAAAACAGTCCAAAATTCACATCAATGTCACAGATAAACAATTCAATCTAGCAAAACCATCCATTGTTTCTGCCTCATGCTTCCCAGACTATGGGACTAAAAATCAGAAATGTAGTTGAAGTCTAATTAAACAGACAAAACACATCAAGAAAGGGTTCAAACTCACAATTGTTTAAAAAGATGAACACCATAAACCAGTTCTATTCTCCTGTAAGTTCTAACCGTTCAACAACCATGACTACATCATCTACCTGGCCGAATACATCAACAATTCTCAGGACAGATTTGATAAAGCTCAAAAAAACTTTACTCAACGCAAGGAGAACATTCCTGATCCACCCAACTTCAAGCCAACATATACAATACCATATTGCTAAACTGGTAAATAGAAATTGGATTTCAAATACATATGCTACAATAAGATGGATGATACTACATAAAGTAGACCAATATGAGCAATCCGTTTTTATTGCATATATACCACAGTACAGCATTATCCAGAAAAAGACGCACACGATACCGTAATTATTCACCTATGTCTAAGCAACTTTCTCAATTTGACAAAATTTCAACCAAATAACATAACTGATTAGTAAGCAACATACGATCAAAACCCTTGTTTTTGTTCGGGATATATATATACATATATCCCGAACAAAAACAAGGATGCTTTCAATTCGGAATCCAACTCGGAAACAAGGAGCAAATAGATGGTTCATCTTAAAATTTAAATTAAGTGGTTGACATATCACCAGAAACCAAAAAAGGAAGTTTTGTGAATAATCAAAAACAGAGATCAAAGAGCAAGTGTCTCGGTTGCAAAGGTTACCGTGCACACGACGCTTCCCAGCCAGGGGACAGCGAATTCACGATCGGAAAGATGCTTTTTTCGCCTGCAGGGAGTCCGAATCCGACGCTGGACGGAAAGTAGCGTGCGTATGCGGCGGCGGCGGAAGTTGGTCGCCGGCGATGCGGAGGGGAGGGAGCTGTGGCCGGTGGGAGAAGAAGAGGTCTGCTGGGCCTGGGCTTGTTAAAGGCTATAGCTTTCATTAGCCCAATAGCTCCAATTGAAGTTGAGCCCAACACGAGCCCATTCACGAGTTTGGGCTTTAATTATTTTAGTGAAAGGGACGAAAATATTGATGAGCAATTTACCGTCTCTCGGAATTTCGCTTTCTCAGGAGTTTTTATTTTTTAATTTTTAATTTTGTTTAGGATTTTTGAAGGAATTTACTCGTATACTAACCGCATACGTACTTTTCATCTCTAATTATTTGATTTGCAGCAGTAAATTGACTGTATAAGTACATATGCTTGTACAAAATACACATTTTCTGTCGATCAAGTTTTCTCTAGTCGTGATCTATTTACTTGATATAATTTACCTGAGCTTATCAGTTCGGTTTTATATAATAGTAGTCTCATTACTCTTGATAACTACGATTATAATATAGCCCAAGGGTTGTTATTATCATATATATATATATATATATATGAGAGAGAGAGAGAGAGAAAGAATAGCAGGACAGTTTTTTATGCCCTCGCCGTGCTTCGACTTTTTGTTACGCGTGGTTAATGCTAGTCCTACAGTTAATTAATTTTAAGATAATCTTAAAAATACATGAATTATATATTACATATTATAGCAAAACGAATTTTGCATTAGAATTCAAAAGAAGAAAACCATGTAACTGAAAAAAATTCACTCAGAACACTTACGGAATAAGAACACTTATGGAATAAATACTCAGCTGCTTGTAAACTTTCAGGAAGTGTTTATTCAACGCTTGTTCAATTATTTTTTCGCCCATAAAAACAATGTAGGTGTTGGGTTAGAATTTTTTCGCCCTGTCACGTTTCGGCCTTTCCCTTATGCGAATTCCAGTTTCAAATTAATTAATCTTAAAGATAATTCCAAAAATACATAGAATATATAGATAAATTAAAAAACACATGGGTTTATCATAGTTTTATGGGTTTAATCGAAGTCTTGCATGCTCTTTCTATTATGTTCTGTATTTGACTTAGCACGGCAGAGGAGGAGGGAGCCGTCTCGGGGCAGAGCAGAGTCCGAATCTGTATGGGGCAGTGGAGCTCGGAGGCACTTTGATCGTTTGCATGGCGGCCATCGCCGTCTTCTGCAGGTTATTTTTTTATAAAAAATAAAAGAATCCTTTTGGAGAGAAAATATTACACTAAAGATAAAGACAAATAAGTCAATAAGTTAGAGCAAAATTAAAACACTCGGTTGCTACGCCGCCTGATATACTCGAAAGAAAAAATCAGTAAATTTAATTAGACAAGCATAATAATTTTCATAATTTATAAGTGCATGGGTTTGGGATAATACATAGTTTTCTTCTTTCCGCCTTCTTCTCGCATCCATCCTCGATAGATTCACTTCTACCACGCCCTCAATCGGTGTGGAAGTTATTTGGGATCCATAAGCACTGGGTAAAATAATTGAATGGTTTGTACGGGTTTATAATTGTAGTAATGCATGGGACTTTTTTTTCTTTCCCTTTTTTTGAGACAAATGGGCGTGTCTCTGTAATATAAGTTTTTATGTAAAGATGGAGCAAATTAGACTTTATTTAGTTGCTGCGTTGGATTATGTGAACAACTATATCGATCTATATACACAAACAATGCATATGAGGGATTTTTTTTTTTTGTTTTTTTGTTTACCAAAGCATCGGCAGTTTTGATTATAAATCTTTCTTTCTTTCTTTTACAATTTTTTTTAAGTGGTATAAAGTTATCAATTCTTTTCTATTAATTTTAAGATTTGATTTTAGGTATTTGGGTTGTTTTCTTATATTTTTGCTTGGGGAGGAGGAAAAGCAGCTTATGGCTTTATATAATGTAAATTATTTGGTTGCATTTTGTTAATGTATTCCTTCAATTCTTTTTTTATTTTATGAATATTTTTTTATGAATGGGTGTCTCATGTTATCTCGCAAAAATACATTATCTTGACTATGTAGTGTTTCTTCACAAAAAAAGTTATATTTTATTAAATAAGAATTTAATTATTTAATATATATTTGAATTTTTAATTAAGAAGATAAATTTGCAACCATATTGTTCTAAAATATTGAAAATTTTTCATTCTTATTCTAAATAAAAATTATATAATATGTTTTCTTATAAATTGGATTTTCAAATACTAAAATTTTTATCTTCATTTTAAATAAATTTATTTTTTATGGAATGGGTTTCTTATATTTAAATCATGGACTATTATATCATTAACTATGCATAATTTTTAACACACATGAATTTTTAAATGATTTTAAAGTAGATTTTTGGCTTTAAATTATTTTTTGAATTGGAATTTAATTAGATAATTGTGTTTTGATATTCGAATAAAATTTCAAGATTAAATAATAAATTTCAAATATTAGAAAATTATAATTCTTATTTGAAATAGATTTTTTTAAAAAAATCATTTTCTTATATTGTAATCATGGACAATGCATAATTTCGAGTATGGAGTTTTTAAATGGTTTCATATGCTTTAATGGTTTTCTTAAAATTAAACTTTAGTTAGGTAAATGTATTTATATTGAATTTTTTCAAACATTTGTATATTTTAATTTTAATTTAAAATTTAAATCCCCAAATATTTTTTGAATGATTTTGTTATATTTGAATAATGGACTCTGCATAATTTTGAGTCTATGGTTTGTTAAAATTACACAAGTAGCATTTTCTTTCTATTTTTTAAAAATATATATTATAAATATTAAATTTTATGTGGAATAGTAAAATTAAATCTTATTTTTCAAATATAAAAGCTGTTTTTTATATATAATAGAATTCTTGAATATTAAATATTAAATATTTTATATTAAATAGAAATTTTGAGTGGGAATTCAATTTTAATATGAAATATTCAACGCAGGAATTAATATCTAAATTTGATTAAGATGTGTATCTATCTAATGACAATGTATCCGTATACCCCAAATTATCATAAAATCTATTTATGCAAAAGATGACAATAGTTGATCGTCTACCGCCAAAGTATTAAAACATAAATAAATTTGCGTATTCATGGGCAAATTACATAAAAAATATATTGGATAAGTTAATCTACAAGAATTCCATCCACGCTAGCTGACTTCATGTCTCATCCTTTACAACGAAATGCTTCATCAAACAAAAAACTTAATTATTATTTTTGTCAAGATTATGTACATTCGTATTTTTTAGTTTAAAAATAGTTAAATAATAAATATTGATTCATGTAGTTTGATTTTATTTTAAATTCATAAATTTGATAAAACTTTAAAAATATCCCACATTGTGCGGGTTATAAACTAGTGTGTGTATATATATATATATATATATATATATGAGAGGCGATTTCCTGCGCCAGAGGCGGAAATCGCCTCTCTGCGCCACAATGATCTGGGCCGTCCGATTACAAGGACGGCCCAGATTTATTAGTTTTTTTTTTAAAAAAATTTAATTTGATCTGGACCGTCCGATTAGAAGGACGGTCCAGATCAGAGGCGGAGCGCCGCCGCCGTCGCGGGGAGGCCTTGCCCCGGCGCCCGCCACGGCACCCGCCCCGGCGCCCGCCACGGCCAGATCTGGCCGCGGCGCTGCTCCGCCGTCGCCCCGCCTCGCCCACCCCCGCCCGGCCGGCCGCAGCCGGATCCCAGACGCCGCGGCCCCCCTTCTCCTCCGCCCACCTACGCCGCCCTCGCCCCGCCTCGCCCACCCCCGGCCCCGGCACACGCCCGGCGCCCGCCACGGCCAGATCTGGCGGCGGGCAGATCTGGCCGCGGCGCTGCTCCGCCGTCGCCTCGCCTCGCCCACCCCCGCCCGGCCGGCCGCGGCCGGATCCCAGACGCCGCGGCCCCCTTCTCCTCCGCCCACCCACGCCGCCCTCGCCCCGCCTCGCCCACCCCCCGCCCGGCCGGCCGCCGCCCTCCCCCTTCTCCTCCGCCCACCCACGCCGCCCTCGCCCCGCCTCGCCCACCCCCGGCCCCGGCACACGCCCCGGCGCCCGCCACGGCCAGATCTGGCGACGGGCAGATCCGGCCGCGGCGCTGCTCCGCCGTCGCCTCGCCTCGCCCACCCCCGCCCGGCCGGCCGCGGCCGGATCCAGACGCCGCGGCCCCCTTCTCCTCCGCCCACCCACGCCGCCCTCGCCCCGCCTCGCCCACCCCCGCCCGGCCGGCCGCGGCCGAATCCTTGCCGCCGGCAAAGGAGGGGGTGGTGAAAAAAATTTTTTTATTAAATCTGGGCCGTTCGATCATAATCGGACGGCCCAGATATCCTGGCGCAGGTAAGGGTTTGCCTCTGGCGCAGCAAACCTTTACCCTATATATATATATATCCTGGCTAGAGTAGTTTTAATATTTATATTTGAAACAATAGTTTAGTTCTCTAAGCAAGATAAATTAAAACCAACTCGTGTAGATAGTAGATTGATAGGTTTTGGTTGGCGGGCAACCCCTATCGAAGCGATTGCTGCGCTGGCTGTATAGATGGATGGGAATGGGATTGCTGAGCCACACAACCTAACATTTGTATCCTCACCAACTTCCAAGTCCAACAGCCATGACTTGACCTCGCAACGATATGTTTGATGGAGCTACAGCCTACAAGTACTGCACATAGTTTCCTTCGATAAAACTGCATATTAAATGATAATGGCAGTTTAAAAAAATTGACATTGGCCGCTGATTTTCTCTCTCGTTACACTTGTAATTGGCTTGTATTATTATAAGTAATCAATTGCCACATTAATTAGATCATCAAATGAAATAAACTTGATACTTTTGAAATCAATATTCAGAGATGTGACGATACAAAGAATTTTCCCATCCCATAACATGAACTTCAATATGTAATTTGTCATCTTGACCTTGCAACGCATATATCAATATATGTACATAATTATGGCTAGTTTTGTCTCCGGGTCGAATCTCTATGTTGCTTGATCACGTGTTGCATGAATGTTCTCGCTTTTTCTATCATGTATGAAACGATAAATAGTCATTGGAAATATGTCACCGTCGCAGGATCAGAAAAATATCGTATATTATATGCATTGGGTTAAAAAACACGCGAAACATGTATGCCAAGATCATGACTTTCTTCCCACACCTACTCAAATTAGCCTCAAATGTGGAACAAGCCAGCAGTGATACATGCCAACTACAATCATGCATACAAGACGGCAAATATATACGTCGGATTATATATATATATATATATATATATATATATATATATTCTATTTAAATGTATGTGCAAAGCACATGTAAGTTTAAAATTTTAAAACTCAGGATTTGGATTTGATTCAATATACCGCGGAGTGGAGTCGACTTGGACTTGAATCCAAGCCGATTCAGAATCATTATACCATTTCTTAATTAAGCAAATAAAATATTTTATTAAATTAACTTGTATTGTTCTCTTGATAATTGAAATTAATACATATATTGATCATTATTTACACTACTTGAAAATATTAACTTAATTAAAATTAAAAAAATATTTTTTAGTTGTATTATTACTTGACATGAGAGTAAATCATCAAATCTGTCACAATCAATAAGGAATTATGTTAGAATTTTTATTTTAACTTTACGTAGTCCTCATCATTTGTAGTTTATATTTGATTATCCAAATATATTAATTAGCGATATAAATAAAGATAACAATAATATATTAATTAGTGGTATAATTAAGGGTAACTGTAACACCCCAAATCCGGTTCACGCTCGTGAACCGAACCGGCATGTTACAGGCCCCGGTTAGGTCGGCTAACCCGAACCTAACTCATGTGGATCCAATCTCGGCGTCTTAAGATGAAGATACGATCCATCATGAATGAATAAATACGAAAAATCCTAACATGGTACTACATGAATGGCAAGCAATTCAAAATACACACCAATACAGTTACGATCAAAATTCTGAAATAAAACAGACAGGGTCTCCCCTAAAAGTGCGATTAGGGTCCACCCTGTCAAAATAATATATACAAGTATACATATAAACATGTATCTATATATATCACGCCACTTCATTCACACAATCTGTTCATATCTCACATTCTGTCATCGTTTCTTAGCGTTCGATCATGTCACGTCATCATATCTTATCATCATCTCATAACATTAAATCATATCATACTATGTCTTAGCATTCCACTTCATTCACAATATAATAACATAATACACAAAATTAAACATTCAAAAATCTAACATGTGTGTGTGTACAAGACCTCATTGCTCCTCCGTCCAAGCTGGCTCATCCATCTCGTGCTTATCACCTACATATATATAAGAAAAACGTCAGTAACAAGCGTTACTGGTCCGGAAAATAAAATAACTATAACAAACTGGCTATGAGAGCAAACTCTCATATGAAAGAAAACCATATACTTCCTCAAGAACACTCTGAAGGGCACTACTGAGGAGCCACTGGGCTGCAGACCCGGTAGCATCCCGAACTTACTGCTCTGCTGCTGTACTGTGCTACTCTCAGCACTTCTTTTTCAGTACTTCTCATGAAACTTTATCCTAAGCCCTCTCCGAACCTCCATATCTCTCCTGGCCTTGAGCACGAAGGCCGAGTACTCTCAGGCAGTCGCCTTTAGTACCCTTTGAACCACAAGTCCGGACATGCGCTGTACTAAACAGTACCCGTAAACCTCCACGTTCTCCGGGTGTGAGGAACTCAAACGCGGAGTTGTCAGGATCCCTCGGGAATGGAACAGTCCGCTGGCACTAATCCAGAGCCCGCTTTGACTGTCACGGCATCCTCTGCATGGTACGTGCAGTCGGTTTCTCCATCTCTCGTCTCACTGAAAACTCGATAAAACTATATATATAGGCCTGGGAAGGGATTCATATAATAGGCCCGAAGGCAACTTGTGGTGGATCTTGTTTTCGAAATCATCCTCGAGGGATCTCATCCTCGAGGGGTTATTAATCCGGAAAATATTCGGTTAAATGACCCGAGTTAAGTGGGATCCAATAAAACACCACTTAACCCGTCCTGCAAATAATAACATAAACATACAATAGAAAGCGTAAAACAAGACGAGTCCTAAACGGACCTGGTGGAAGCTCCAAGCGTGTCATCGCGCCTAGGCGGCGAGCTCCTACTTCGTACCTACACATCAAAACTAGATACTAACGCCCGCTAACTAAATGATGCATCAAACTCAACAAACATCACACAATACGAATAACATCCATCAACAATCAAGTAATCATAATGTAAAAATAATTCTACGTCATCCTATTCATACCAATTTTATACTGTTTTTCTAACTTCTGTCGTGATCCATTATCATGATCCGACTCGATCTATCTCATTAGATCACCTACATTCACCCATTCAAATCATGCATGTAACTTATCATTTTATCCCTAATTAGTCATTAATCACATCATGCGACTCATTGTTTCATCCATCATTAAACATTAATCACATCACTAATCATAAATATGAAAATAATTCTACTCATCCTATTCCTACCAATTTTATTGTATTTTTCCTAAGTTACATTACTCGATTATCCTGCTCAATCTACTTACTTCATTAAATCACTTAACCTCCATTCACTATCAATCACATCATAAATCCTAGCATGCTGTGCTAACAATCATTATCAATTTTAAATAAATCAAGTCGGAGGTAATTATACCTCACGTCGTCGGCAATCGGCGACGGTTAGGGTTCCGTCGCGCGCCTCGAAGCTCGAATTCGGCGCTCCTCGGCGTCCGAAGCTCGATCGGGCTCCACCGGGTGAGCCCCGCGGAAGATCCGGTGAATTCCGGCGAATTCCAGAAATTCCGATTTCCGGCGGTTTCCCGGCAGTTGCGGGCGGTTTTCCGGCGACTTCCGGTGGTTTTCCGGCGACTATTGCCGGTGGCGTCTACTGATCGGAAAGGGGTCGTGTTGGGTACCCTCGGAACCGGCTCGGCGAGCCCGACTCATCTACGAGGTCGACGCGGCCAACGGAGGTGGCGGCTCGCCGGAAAATCCCTAAAACAGAGCGGCGGCGTGGTGGGTGGCTCGATCCGGCCGCTCTGGGCGGCGATGGCCTCTGCTCCGGTCGGGGAGGGTTGCTGGGTGGTCAAGGGTGTCGAGGCTACAGTTGGATCGCGGCGGCGACGGTCGCCGGCGGCACGATCGGCGACGCGGGCACAACCCGTGCGCGGCGCTAGGCGCGGTGATTCCGGCGTCGCAGTGGCCTGGCAGCGGCCGGGGTTGGTCGGGGTGGCACGGCGACGCCGTGGCGGGGCTAGGTAGGGTCGATCGGCAACCGGGCGGCGACGGCAGCGGCAACGGCGGCGACGCGCAGTGGCGGCATCGCGGCGGGGAAGAAGGCGTGGGGGAGAAAAAGACTCGATGGCAAACTCGTAAATATTACTTGACTCGTCTCCGACTCGAGTCAAAATAATATTTAAGTCGTAAGAAAATTCCAAAAAAATTGGGAAAAATCCCATAAAATCAAACAATACCAAAAAAAATCATAATGATATGCTCTAGAACTATCAACCCACCCAAAATGCCCGTAACGCGTCCTAACGCGGTAAACGGCCTAAAACTAATTCTACGATCCACTATATATAAAAATAAAAATAAAATAAAAATCACTGGCATACTCTCATATATTCTGATAACTCATTCTGTTCTGCTGTATTCATGACGTTATCATCATATACTTGGGTACGCATGACCCTCGTAGCTCATACACGCGACCGGTGTCGGCTCGGTACACGTGTCCTGAAACTGACTCAACTCGAAAAATAACGGTCGACCCGACCGGTTCTGAATATAAAACCCTAACTCGAATCGTGGGTTTTACAGTAACCACCGTAGGGTGGTTATTCTTAAAATTTCACAATGAGAGAAGTTTAATATGGTGTTTTTCTTTAGGGTCTCTGATTTGGGCAATCTTATATTTCTGTCTATCATTGCTTTAGAAATACAATCGTTTCGAAGATCTCAAGAGCATTTATAAAAATCATCATGAAAAGAATTATGATTTATTTATTGTAAATATCTATAAGGATTTATATTTGGTATCAAAGTCATTCATTAGTGGAAATTTTCTTTCTAGTAAAAATTTTCTACTAGTGAAATCTTATCGATTTTATCAATCCATTTGTCATTCACATTTGTTATTAAAAAATTATTTCTTTTATTCGATTTTGATATGTGCTGCTTGCATGATTTGGCATAAGTTGTGTTACTGGTGGATTGTCATTTGTATCATATTATAAAGATTACGAGTGAATAATGACTTTATGGATAGAAACCTTACAAGTTTATTACATGTCAATTTATTCCCACCATATCTTTCGTTAATGTCTTCTCAAATTTCTGTAACTTCTCAAGGAAGAAGAAAGGTCGTCAGACTTTTTAGGCCATGTTTACCAACTTAAGTTTCAAGAGTATTAAATTGGTTTTTGGACTTTATTATCTCAATTTCCCCAATTTGAGTTACTAAATACTCATTTTGAGATTATGGATGCTTAATATCTTTATGTGGACAATACATAGTTTGGTTGTGGACGTGAACATTGACCATACTATTTTGGTTCATATAGTTGTCTATATACTCATTTAATTATGTTTAGATAATAAAGTTAGCATGTCCATAAATTGTTAAGGGTGTCAGGTGATGTCCAAGTTGTCCATATGATATCTAAAAACCCCATTATAAGATGTTTAATTATTATGATGCATGTGATTAAGTGTTCTTATACAAATTTTGAGTTATTTGTATCTTTATATATGTCATGTGTATGTATGTGAAATATTAGAATATGATGTGATAGTTTAAATATATTTGTGTTGATGTTAAGTGATCAGTGTATTTTAAATTAATTGACGAGTAACTACAACATCTTTAATTAAGATTATATATATATATATATATATATATATATATATCACATGAATTTCAATACATCAAATTCTAATTACAGATTGTGATTATGATAACTTTACCCCTATATAGAGGTTATTATGATTATTTTGTTTAATTAGGGTGAAATAGAAAATATTTATATTTCTTTATCAGCCCATGAGCATTAAGAGATATTTAATATTTTTTCTAGTTTCATTGTCGGAGTAGTGCATGAATCTATTTTGTATTAAATTTTTAACCCATATGTAAATTATAATGACATATTGATTTATTTTAGTATGTTTGTATTGGCAAACATACAACTATAGTGATGATATATAATGTGCCTCAATATTTGTGATAGTAAGTATGAGTATATGTTTCTTGCAGTTATTTCATCTATAATAATTTATGATGATAAATCTGAGGTTCTCTATTTAAGTTGTGATCATAATTATAAAGAATTGAAGAAGAAAAATCTTTCTTCATTTGAGGTACATGGACCTTGACTATTCTCTTTGTAAGGAGGAGTCTTCTGTTCTCATTGAATCTATCACTCATGTACAAACATTAGGAATAATCCAATTGCTTGACCTTGGTGTTCAATAAATAATCCAATTGTTTGACTTTCATTAAATCTCACATTACAACTAGTATTCGTAGATCAATTCTTAAATGTGAATCTGCCAAAGATTATATGAAGGATATTAATTAACAATTTCAGACTTCAAATAAATCATTAGTTAATACTGTGATGACAAAATTATCATCAATGAAACTCAACGGCATTCGTGGTGTACTTAAGTATATTATAAAAATAAGAGACATTGCTTCTTAGCTTAAGTCTCTAAAGATTGGGATTTCAGAGTCTTTTCTAGTGCATCTTATCTTTAAATCTCTCCCATTTGAGCACAATCATTTTAAAATGTACAATCGTTTTAAAATAACTTATAACCGACAAAAGGGAAAATGGGTAATAAATAAATTTTTGGCCATGTGTATTCAAGAAGAAGAGAGATTGATCAATTATATGGGTGAAAGTATACACATGGTGACTCATGAAAAAAATAAGAAAGAAAGTCGGTCATATAAATGAAAAGACAAATGACCTATCTATTTTAATTACAAGAGGGAATCTAAATGTTTATTTTGTAACAGGAAGAGATATATAAGGTAGGATTGTTCTAAACACCAAGGCATGACTTGAATAGAAAGGTAATCTCCTCACATTTTTCTATTATGAATATAATATGGTTAATGTTTATCATAACATTTGGTGGATTGATTCTGATTTTACAATTCATATGTCGAATACCATGCACGGTTTCTTAAACCGATTGAAAGTGAACAAGACATCTATTCTAGCAACCGGATGTATTCACATGTTGAAGCTGTTGAGACATGTAAACTTGTTTTAATTTTGGTTTTGTACTTAATCTATAAAGGACCTTTTGCATTTATAGCTTTTTTAGAAACTTAATTTTTATTTCAAGACTTGTACCTTTGGATTTTTCATTTAACTTTTCTCAATATACTTTTATTAGTATGCTGTATAACTCTATTATTGTGGGAAATTGTATTATGAATCAAAGTCTATTTTAAATTCACTTGCAAGATGATATCTCTTATAATTTAATAGTTATGCATGGCACTTTTGGTATAATGCATTGTGTTATGAATGAAAAATCTTCTATTCTATGACATCGGAGATTGAGATATATCTTAATCGAAAAAATTAAAAGATTTGTAAATGATGGAGTTTTTGAAACTCTTGATTTACTAATTTTGATACTTGTGTGAACTGCATTAGAGAAAACAGACAATAAATCTAAGAAAGGTGCCAGGAGGGGTTACGAGATATTAGAAATCATACATAAGGATATATGTTGTAATGATATGAATTCATATTGTCATAAATACTTCATCTTATTTATCGATGACTATTCACGATACATATATCTCTTCGTATTTAATAATAAGTACGAAACATATAATAAACACAAAACATTTGATATTTTTAAAATATTTAAAGCAAAAGTAGAGAAATAATATAGTAAGCAGATTAACATTGTGAGATTTTATCGAAGTGAAGAATTTTATAGTAAGCATACTGATGGCAGGCTTTTCTTTAAGAACATAGTATTAATGCATAATATACTATGTCTAACTCACCAGATCAAAATGGTATAGCATAACGAAGAAATAAAACTTCGTTCGACATGGTAAGGAGTATGCTTAACAACTCAAAGTTCCTCATTCATTGTGGAGAGAAGCCCTTAAAACTATAGTGTATATATTAAATCGTGTTCCTACTAAGGTTGTTTGTAACATACGATTTGAATTATTAAAAGGCTGGAAATCGAATTTGAAACATATGCAAATTTGAGGTTGTCTCATTAAAGTAAGGGTTTATAACTTCAAAAGAGGAAATCTCTAATATGGACAATATTCTATCTTTGTTTCTATCACACTAGAAGTGTAATAGATCAGAAAAATTCAAAAGCATTTGTAGAAATCACATAACAGAAAATATAATTTATTTATTGTAAATATTTATAAGAATTTAAAAGTCATCCATATAATTTGACTCAATTAATGAAGTTATTATAAGTCAATTTTTTTATTACGAGCCTTCGTAATAAATATTTTAAGTGGTGAGGCTTTGAAACCAGTAATACTAAACGAGATGATCAAACACTATTTTATACAGCTAATAAATATTATACGTTATTTGACGAGTGGAAGAGATTGAGCTGTTTAATTGGTAGTGACTTATTAACGAGGCTTGTGATCCCAAGACTGCACGAGTGAGGGATTTTAGTCTTTCTGTCTTCTACTTCACGAGTTCCCAAAACAAGTTTTGACAACGACAAATAAAAAAGGATAATATCTAGCTACCAGGTGGCCTCCTTTCTCCACAAACGCAAATTAAGTCGCCCATACCAACCATAAAATTAAAAAATATTGATCAAAACCATTCGTGGAGAGAGGGCAGAGGGCGGCGCTTGCCTGGAGAGCCACGACGGGGGTAGTTGGTCGCAAGGCGGTGCGTGGATGGCATCGGGCGGGTGGCGGGTTCAGGGCGTACAGGCGGATCAGACGGGTTAGGTGGGTCGGTGGGTGAGGCTGTGGACTTGAGGCCCATAGGCTGTTAGATTTTCATCCAACGGCTTATGGGCCGTATTATATAATACGCTGTAAAAGGGTTGCAATATATTGCGTAGCCCTATATATATATATATATATATATTTGTTCATCCACCAAACCAACCCAACATGATTTGTGTCATAACTGCAAGTTGAATTGGGGGGGGGGTGGGGGGCAAATTGGCAATAACAACATCTATGAAACCCATGAAGGAGCAGCTACCTAGCAAATGGAATATATGAACATAACTCCATATTATTGCACTCACCAATAAACCATCTTCCATATAAATTATGGGCGATGGTATTTTCAAACTTAATTAGAGGAAGTCTGGTAAGTCATGTCTGCATGTATGCGTACGATATCTACATATAAATTAATGGATGTTTTGTGTATGTATTGACTAGCTAGTGATCACAATCATGATTCTCATTGATTATGAAATGAAAAAAATGGATGAGTTCGAATACCATGCACCTAATACCTTTTGATTGCATTCAAAGTTCAAACCCAAACTTCAATTTTTCTATACGTAAGCATGCTTTGATGAGTCCGGAACCAATTTCTGCCGCTCTTTTATGGATCCCACTGATGTCCTCCTTAACCTCCATTACTAATGGTCGGAAAGAACAGCTACTCAAACTCAAATAAATACAATGTCTTGATGTTACATCTGCATTATGTAATTGTCAAACTGACTCATATCATACAGCGTATTGCGTCTTTGGAGAGTTTCCTTTTGGCTTGCAGTGTAGCTAGAAAAACAAAATCATTATAAATACTGTCCTCTTCGTATAGCTATAGAGGGCCCAAGTAATATCTTACTAGTATAATGCCCTTTTGTCACACAAATTTTTGGTGACAAAACGTCGTTTTAGAGACAAAGGCACATTTTCTAACAGTGATAGAGACAATTACAAACTGTGCCAACGCCTATACATATCTTATTAAATCTTCATCTCATTGCCATTCGTAATCTACCAATGTTTAATAATATGGCAGCTTGTTGGGTTGGCAATTTGAGTGAGAAACCTGTTCTTAGTTAATTCGGCGCGTGTATGCCTGCTTATCTAATCAAGTCCCTATCACGTACTTGAATCAAAACTTGATCGGTCATTCTTTGTGCCAACTGCAGTCTGCAGTGAAGCTAGCGTATAATATACCGATAGGAATTAGGATGGGGTACCGTCTATTCGCTCTTTGATTGATTGGTTAACCAATTTGCGGAGTTAGCATCGTTTGCTGCCCTTGGCATTGTGCTCCACACTGTTTTAGTTAGCACATAAATGTATCGAGAGGAATAGAACGATCGCCAGAGATGAGAAATAAGTTATTTCCACATCCTTGCTTGTGCATTCAATGAAGCTACCATTTCGTTCATCAACATATAACTATTCGTCCTGAAGTGGTAATTCATTAGTCAATGAACTCCACAGCTTTTTCACCAATATGTTGTTCCTCTTCCCGAAGTGGTGTTTCAGCCCTCGATAGCCATTTCCACCTCTCTCCGATTCTTTCAGCGCGGGTTCAAATTCATGAAGACCAGTTAACACCCGAAAAATGGCAAGAAGGAACAGTGATAATCCATCTTTTGTTCTATCACCAGATCTCGCCGAGAGTTAAAGAGGCAGAATTGGCAGGAAAAAATGACAATTAGAACCGCGGTGAAGGAGGCACACTGTGTTGTACTGGAGACTTGATCCAGAAAGTGGTAAGCTAGCATTGAATGCAACTACTGTGGCCATGTATGTACCTTCTATGAAGCGGCCATGCTTACTGAAGAGAAGTCAGGAATGTCTCAAATATTCTTCTCTTAAAGAGTTGATCATCTGGGTTTTTACCTCTGTATTCGAATCGTGTTCACACCGACTACACACGAGACCTTCAATTATTCTATTAGCAATCCTTATGGGTGTGCATATATATATATATATATATACCCTGCATACCCACCAGCAGCATCAGCTTAATTTGTTAACTTGGGTTTGCAGCTTTAATTTAACATGCATTATTGTGTGTGGCTCAGATGAAGAGCATGGAAATGACATTAATATTATTACACATGATATAAGTTTTTTTCATGGCCAAATTTGTATACAGTACTGTCGATGTTCCATGTTGCTACTATGCATACAGTGAGCTAAGGAAGTAGTAGAATAGCTCTTAGCTAGCCTAGAACATAAAACGATCGGACAAGAACATCAATCATTCCAATTGCCTCCATGCACATGTCCACTAAATTCGATCCCTTCTCTTCGCTCTTATTTATCTCCATCTCATGATGATCAACCAAACATAAATCCCCACAGGAAGACCCCAGTAGGCCCGTACCGAAAGATAAGCCCGTGTTGTCTACTCCATAAAATATATAACAACTCCCCCTCTACGTCTCACTTATCTTTCTGAACCCTCCCCCTCTTTTAAATTCGCCGTCCATGTGGGTCTGATATTTGTTATCCATGTACCTATGTATGGTAAAGGTAAGAATGTGGAGTATTTACAGTACTTTCAGGAGATATATAATAGTAGAAAATTAAAGTTCGATCATGATCTTAATCAAGCATGCAATTAATTTGTAGATCATTATAATGGTCATGATCTTTTGATCAATGTTTAGAGTACTCCTATAGTAATTTGGAGTCTTCCTGGCCTGAAATTTGAGTACTTGTATGGGGAGGTTTAGAACTAGATGAAGATAGTCACAAAAATAAGTTAAAAAGCTGGGTCTATCTTAATTATCAATGCAAGAAACAATTAAAAGGGTACAAATATATATATATATATATATATATATATATATGTTTAAAATACGGTGATGAGTACAATATCCGCTCAGGCTATGTTGGGATCAAGCTTGTTTGCGAAAGTATCATAATTCATTTGTCTCAGATAGGCATGTGGGATCAGTGCAGGAGAAGTAGCTAATAATATGATCGGCCCAGCGGCTCGGCCCCGGCCAGATGATGAGTACCTTGGCTATTATCGAGAAGAAGGAGAGAGTGAGATCAGATATATCAGTAGGAGTAATGCAAGGAGGCCCACAAATGCACAGCTGCTGAAGCAAACACATTTCCATTATTTATGTGAAGCCCTGTACTTCCTTCCTCCCAACAGTCACCTCTCTTCTTAATTTAAGCTCTTCTCCACCGGCTTCTACGTGCATCTTCCCCCACCTCTTTCGTATTATTTGCTAATTTACTCCACTAAGTACCCAAACCATACTAATCAACTCATCTTTACATTTTGTGCGTTTGTCTCAATAACTTTGTTCATGAGCATACAAACTGGCCTATGACATTCCAACATGGAGGTTTAATAACGTAAATAATACCTCACCAATCTCACATTATTGACTCGGTTTAAAATCTACGGTTAATTATGGGCCGCGTAAATAGAGTAAGGAGAAGTTTCCATCGCCGTACCCCTTCTTAAAGACGAAGAGCAGTCCATATGCATGAGCCAAAGCCAAGGTCAGAAAGAGGATGGAAAGCAGCAATAGTAGTCCAACTCCGGCCACTTCAGCTAAAGGCGCAGATGACGGTATGAACAGTTAAGTTGGTCAGTAGCAGGTGGGAGAAGATGGGTCATGGGAAAAAATGGTGATATAGTGAGAGAGAGTGAGAAAGGTCAGAGAGGGATCGATCGATGGTCGATAGAGATAGGGAGGTGATTAACAAGGCAAATTTAGCCCATGCCGACCAAATGGCTCGTCCATCAAAGGAAGTGCCGGGACAAGAGAGCTAGGTAACGCCTTGCCTCGTAAGCAAGCAAGCACAGAGGGCAAAGGTAAAGAGTATAGTAAAACAAACATGAGTTACTACTTACTAGACGATATTGGTATATTCACGGAGATTAGTAAATAAATAAATCTTGATCTGTGTAATTGTTCAGCTTGTGAAAATTGGTTCACAAACCTCAATATAAAATAATTAGCCAATTTAAAGAAGCTTAAAACCCATATTTGTATTAGTCAACACTCTTTTGCCACATAGATATCTAGGACTATATTCGTTACAACTTTCAGTGAAAGCACACAAGTCCGACATTTATATTGGCAAATGGCGATTGGACGAACAAAATTAGACATGGACCTCCCCAATCGGCCACATCCAAGGCCAAACAAAACTCTCTTAAGGTGTGTGGGAGACAGCCTCCATCACACCCTCTTCTGCCCTGTCTTTTTTACATGCTTTTGTCAGCCCACACACTCCTTTCTTCAATATATATTTTTCACTTGGGTTAGCTCAAAATTCCCAATTTTTTTTTCGCTGATCCAACTTGTGGTACATGCATCACTTGATCAGTGTTAGCTTGAATATTGGCCCTGCCCAGCTTCTGATCTTCAATATCCTTTATTTTCTCCATTCACATTTCTTGGATTAGCCCATTCCCTCTCTCTTACCACTTTTCTGTTTACTCCGTAATTTTGGTCATACACTCTTTCTTAGTCTTGACTTCCCTTTTTAGGGATCTGCTCATATTTTATTTTTCTTTGGACATTCTAAAAAATTTGGTAGAACATTATAATAGTCGGTTCCATTCAGGTGCTCACCTCCTCCATCTCCACAAACTTATAATCTTCTCCCAGTGGTAGCTCCAGCTAACCATGGCAGATCCTTACTCCAATTTCTTCACAGGTTGGCTCAACTACAGCCCTTTCTTGCAGAGCTGCAACAGCACCCCCTCTGCCCCTTCTTCCTCACCTTCTCCCACACCTCCTTTGCTCCCTCGTCACTCCCTCTACTACAACTTCTACCACCATGAGAATATTACCACCAACAGCAATATTCACCACCACCATCACCAATCCATGATGATGAATAATCACATTTCTTCTCCACCACCATCACCACCACTAAAAGAAGCACTCCCACTCCTGAGCTTGAGCCCAATAAGGCAAGACCACCAAGCTAAAGAACAAGACCATCATGATGGCCCGGTCCCATCCTATGGCCCCATGGATGGGGAGGTCGCAGATGACAACCAGAGCAAGGAGGTGGATCATGTGAGCTGCGACGATTCCAGTGTTCGGAATGAAGCCATCACAGTTGCTCTCCACATAGGCCTCCCTAGCCATAGCGATGTAGATCTCATATCCAGCGTTTCCTCCTCCGACTTAGTCGACAAGGAGGAAGGTGGGAGCAGTGCATCGGCTGGGTTCTCCTCTACAAGGCTCAACAATGGACAGTACTGGATACCCACTCCATCCCAGATCCTAATTGGCCCAACCCAGTTCTCGTGTCCTGTTTGCTGCAAGACCTTCAACAGATATAACAACATGCAGGTAATATCTTATCTCCGATGATGATGACGATGATCCTGCAGTAGTACAAAACTGGTTCTTCTTCCAAAGGGTAAAAAAGGTTGATGATAAGAAGGAAACGCCAATCCGTTTCTTTCCTTTCTTTGGGTTTCCATCTTTTCCTTTTCTCACAACTTCTTTTTCTTTACCGTTTGCTGGGGGGTCTTGTTTCCGTTAACTATAGCTATAGCAAGAGGTTGTTACCTTGATTCGACGACGACGATGATGAAGATGAGTGCGTGCTTGATCGATCATCAATGGCGCCATGTTTGCAAATATGTATATAGCTAGCCTGCATTTTTTTGGTTTTTTGCATGGCGATGATCGATCAGTGGCAGTGGACTGATGCCATACGCATCGATTGATAATCATCTACAGGTTTAGTTGCATCTGCTGCCGAATCTGATGAGCCAGATGAAACCTTTTTAGGTGATTGAACAAGACGAGCAATGCTCCTTTTGATAATTAGAAATTTGTGTTTTGGGTGCATTGGCCCGCGTGTTGCAACTGACAAAGCAACTCAGAGTCCCTACAAGCCCGGGATCAGGTGACTTCAACCGACGCGATTTCTCAATCTGCACCACCCTGCCATTCCATCTTTCCAATCTTTCCCACCTTCGCTTTGCATGAAATCCTGCACATGGATTTCTTTTCCCCCTCTGACCCCCTTATAATTAAGATCTCCCCTCTCCCTCACCACCTATACATATTCACACATATACTTTGTCATTTACCACCATCATCCTACAATTTCATTGTCACCTCAATATCTAAGCTCTTAAAATTAATTAAATTCGTTTTGATTTAGCTGTGTATATAATATATATATGTGTTTCAACATGTGTAGATCGATCGATATTGATCATATTGATCAGGGTTGGTACTGTGCATGCAGATGCATATGTGGGGGCATGGATCACAATACAGGAAAGGGCCGGAGTCTCTGAGGGGGAGCCAACCAACAGCCATGCTGAGGCTGCCATGCTACTGTTGTGCACCGGGGTGCAGGAACAACATAGACCACCCAAGAGCAAAGCCACTCAAGGACTTTAGGACCTTGCAAACCCACTACAAGAGGAAGCATGGGATCAAGCCTTTCATGTGTAGGAAGTGTGGGAAGGCCTTTGCAGTTAGAGGGGATTGGAGAACCCACGAGAAGAACTGTGGCAAGCTCTGGTACTGCATCTGTGGTTCCGATTTCAAGCACAAGAGGTCTCTCAAGGACCACATCAAGGCATTTGGTCATGGCCATGCTGCTTATGGTATTCACAACTTTGAGGATGATGATGACACTGCATCAGAGGTTGAGCAAGACAATGAATCCTCCCAGTAAATGGTTCAATGATCAAAATATCTGAAAGTAGTTCTTGATTCCTTTTTTGTCAACGATCGGATGAAAGAAGTCGATATATAGAAACTACTTCTACTCACTTCTCGTGCTACCGCACTGATCCACGAACAATTATGTATAAATTTTAGACTTTTTCCTAGTTCACTTGAAGTAGAATTTATCTAGTATCTTTTTCTTCGTTATTGTCAGAAAACTTAGTACTCTTGTATCATTTTCTCATACTTATGCTGCAAGTGAGCTAATTGGTGTATGAGTGATGAAATATCATGTATGATGGACTTCAAATTATATGAGAATTTAAATGAATAAATGGAGGAAACACTCAAAGTAAATGAACAATAAAATTTTTACTAATGTAAAATATTAAAATAATTAAGCAGGTCAGCAGCATATAAATTTTGTGCTGAAAAAACTTCCATAGCTAACGTATGAAGGAATGTCAAGGGAAAGACCATGCAAAGATTAGCGTGGGTGAGTCTCATATAGATAATATAGCAATGTTCCTTTTTTCTCTTGGAAAGAACAGCTAGCTTTAGTTTATACAATTAATTTATATTGATCTTCTTCTTTTAGCAGAACTCAATCACACACAATGTTTCTCAGATATCTTATATATATAAAGAGCTATATGAATCCAAACATATTTAGTCTCAATAATGGTAATCTAAATTTAGGAGGAGCACACATTTGTCACAATAGCCATGATCTCCTAATACCTTCAAAGCAGAGTAGCATGGGCATGACTGCAAATTCAACTCATAAAAAAATCAGATGATCTCTACTCCCCTTGCTTTGCGTAGTGGGAAGTGGATCAGGAAGATGATCAGTTTAGTTATGAATGGGACATATACTCTGTGATATTATTCACTGCCATGGAAATTCAAATCAATGATTAGCTAATTCGATGAGAGAAGGTAAAGGAGAGAATAGAAGCACAGAGAGAGATAATAATGGTAGAAGTAGTAGGAGGAGGAGTACATGCTCGGGAAAAAAAAAGATGAAGAAGAAGAAGGATTAAGGATCTATAAAAATGATAGCCGTGGGGAGTAATAATAGGACTGATACATTGAGGAAGGAATAAATGGATGGAACCTGGGTGGCAATAGTGTTGGTTCACAAGAATAATGAGAATGGAAGAGTTATCGGTGAAGGGTTTCTTCTCATGAAAGGTCTTGTCAACTACATTGCATCCATCAGACTAGCAGAGTTTCAGAGAGAGATATATGTGTCGTGAGTGTCCCGTGGGCGAGGGTATCAAAGCCCGCCCACACCCCTTCTTGGGCTCCACTTTTCTCACTTATTCCTTCCCTTCCCACCTTTTCCTCTTATAATAATAATAATTCTGACCTGAATGGCTCATCTTCATTAATATATGTGTGTATGTTTTTTTATCTTCCTAATTAAAGCAGAATATACATGTGTTCTTCACCTTTTCTTAATTTGAAGCTTCTGTTCGTCTCAAGATAAGGCTAAGCGGTAGAAAGGCCACTGTAGCTAGCCAAGAATGGTTAGTTCAATACGTAACAGTATTAGCGATGCTTTGGGATTACGATCTATATATATATATACATATACATTAGCTGGCTGTAAGACCAAGAGAAGTTCCCTTTATAACATTGATCAATTATGTTCAATGTGTTATATATGAGTCTAGCCCTCTTTCAAACTAGGAACAAACCTTTCATGGTGACTGAGCAATGACGATTGAAGACAGCTATGCGTGATTGTATTCCCATGGAAAAACGTAACCAAACCTTTCATAAATCGTTCGGGTTACGAAGATACACTTGAAATCCCAAAAACTTAAAACTAAAGTGTAAATTTAAAACTCGAAAACCCAATTAATTAATCAATAAAAGTCTGAATGGAAGAATGTCAAGGAGACCAGCGTCTTCCACCGATGAGCAATATATAAATATAAAAATAAATCTTTTAACATTGGTACTATACATACATACCAACACAAGGGAGGCAGGTTTGTCTCCCTTGAGTCGAATCACGAGACCTGTTTTTGGAAGTCACGGTCATGGCCCCCAAAGAATTTATCTCTGCAAGTGCGGAAGTTGTTGGCCTTAGCCTCTAAGCTGGTGGGGATATATTAGCCTAGCTTCTTTACAATATTTCACTGGGAATTATATATCCCTGATTACTAGCCACACAATTCATGGTGTGTGTTGAATATGTTACTGTAATAGATCAGGAATAGAAACTTGATTGGGCACTGTATTGGATATATACATTTCAAATCACTGTAGTTCTTTGGAACTTCGTAAGTACTGATCACCAGCAGTAAAACCAAACCTGCAGCTTTCTAGAGATCATGAAGGATCTTATCAGACGACATGCATATAGTTATCGGTCTCATCATGAAATGCTCCCATCAATGATGGGTGTGTATATATATATATGATCAAGAGGCCGAAACCGACATGAAGGATAACAAAGAAAAGCTTAAAAGAAAGAAGATAGAGTTGATTAACATCGAGACATACACAACCTTTTTATTTTTTCTTTACAAAAGTTAAAAAGAAGCACCTAGAGTACCACTCTATATATATGTGCATCAGCTTTGCCAAATCCCAATCATGTCTTCCATGTCATATATACTAGTCGATGTGCTCCACCTCTGTGCCAAAGCTACGTTGATTAAGCAGCTTTGGAGGGAGAAAATATTCTGCAAGTTGCGACATGGAATATATGTATGTGTGAAGGGAAGCTTTAACGGGAAGAAAGAAAGCATATATAATGATCAAAGATAGAGAGAGACATGCAATAAAATCAAGTAGCCAACACTTGATCTGTCACCTTTATTTCTAGGTCCGATAAGATAAAGGTATGGGTTTGACGTTCTTTTGCATGATTCTATAGCTCAAATATATAAGGGAGGGGCATGGAATCAAGGCTCTATTTAGGAGCGTCTTTATGGATATCACCCAAACCAAACAATACCTATTTAATTCCTTACAACATCCATATACATGCTTCAAAAAGCTTTCACCTAGCTAGTTAATTGTTTTTCCAAACCTCCCCAACCAACCCCGTTTGTAATATCATCATCACTACAATCTCTAGTATCCATCCATACATACATATATAGCATATATTAAAAAAATAATCGACCCAATCATGAAGACAAATATTTTTTTATATATAAAAAGTACAAATTATTTTTTTTAAATTATATTCATAACAGTGTCCAGTACAGATCATCGTCAACAAGAGTACCTGCAGCTAGTATCATCTTATATATGGTTTTGCAGGAAATTCCTTCTGGTGGGCATGTACGCATTGGTAATTGGTGTCGTTCTCAAGTTAACATAAAATGCCAGAAGCTAAGAGTCAAACACTCTTTAGCTCAAGCTCTATTCGTTGTTCAATGAGCTTGTCCATTTCGAGCCGATTATTTTTTAAGTACAAAATTAACAAGCACAAGCCAAGCCAAGTCAAGCTGATCGCAAAAAACTTGTGAGCAGGTGTGGCTTGTTTACACCCCTAATAATTTGCACAACCAAATGACAGCTCAAAATATTTCTAAATGTCAACGTCGCAAAACATAAATATTCCTATAGATTTTTAATATATTATTAATTTCATAAAAGCAACAAAATCAGGATTATTCTCCAAAAATCATACTTGAGATCATTGAAAATTGATATATTATAAACTGTTTAATTGGGAAACATCAGCATTTCTTTCATTTTATATAGCCCACGGTGTATTGGAAATGCTTTGGGGCCCAACTTCTTATATTTGCCAATAGTAGAGTAAGCCGGCCCAAAGACCATTATCCCTAATGGGCCATTGGCCCATTTACGTACCATTCATGAGCCCATTTGGGATTCAAATTTCAAAATCCATCAAATAGCCCGCCACCTTGGGACGGGAGACCGCCGCCGCCGCCGGCGAAGATCGGCAATCACCTTCCCCTTTCTGAAGAAGAAGACGATCGATCAGCAATGTCGTCGTACACCGTCTACGACCACGACCTCGACGACGCCGAGCTCTGGGCCGTCATCGACTCCGCCGCCGCCGTCCACTCCTCCGCCTCCAGATCCCGCAAGTCCACCGCCATCCCCACACCCACCTTCTCCCCACCCGCCCCCGCCGCTAATTCACACTCCGACCACCCTCGCAAGAGGATTGCCGCCGCCGGCGACGACGACGGCCGAGCTTGCTCCGACGGTGAGGTCCTGCAGGAGGAGCCATGGCGCCATTCCCCCTAATCAAGCAGTCTAGGGTTTACTCGGGACGAGACGGCTCAGACAACCAGATCGTCCTCCTTCTCCGGGGGGTTGGATCGGGTCCTCCGACCACCCCTGCCTCCGCGGCGCCGTCTTATTCTTCTTCCCCTGTCTGCAACAACTTCGCCAGCCCCGTTGTTGAGAGCCCGACTGCCCATAGCTTGTCGGGAAGGTTTCCGTCGGTGAATTTGTTCAAGCAGTATCAGAATGCGGCCATGGCGGTAAAAAATTTATCCCAATTATGTTCTAAATATGTTGAACGTGGAGAATGTTGGCTTCGCGAATATTGAAACTAATCAATATTATTGACTACTTCTGTGTTGATTAGATTTTGGAACGGACTGATTATACTCTGATCCATGGCCAACCCTTCATTAAAAAATCAGGTGATGAATGCTCTTTTTTTTTGTGATTTTTGAGTATTGTTTTGTGATTGTGAGTGAAGATTTAATAAATCAGAGATTAGAAAGCATACCTTCACACAGGAGATTAGGCCAAAGACGTTCTCACGGGTTGATTCAACTCACAATTAAGAGAAAAATAAAGATCTACGACCTAGATCCCCAAAGCCAAGTACCGGTAACCTTGATCTTCAACGTAGCTCTCCAGAAGAAAAACAAAATAATTGAACTGACGTTCTATTAGAGTGGGTAACTTATTTATAGATCAATCCAATAAGGCTCCTACATGAATGTGCACTCCTGCCACAAATGGGATATATAGTTAAATAATAATTTGTGTTTGTGTGTAGGGTGGAGGAAGATAGCGTTTTACTTCAATCTTTCGTTTGAGATTAAGGATAAGACGATCGAGTTTGATGAGAACAGGAATGTTCAAAGAGCCGAATTTGTTGTTCGAGCTTACATGCAGTACGTGGATTTTAACGCTAGTTTGATCTTTTTGGTTTTTTTAAAATTTTTCTGATTGATTGGTAATATTTATGGATCCGATATGGTATTTGGGGGCATCGCTTCGTATATGACTAGGGCGACGTATATAACTGTCAGGGGTGGTAGATTTTCGGATGGGTGGGGTTCCTGTGAAAGACGGGAAAAGAGGTTCATGAAGCCAAATCATGACATACCCAGCACGGCTGAGACCAGAGCCAAAAACAAAGCATGCCAAGTAAGTTCCCGCGTCTTCTCCCTAGCTCAAGTCTCAAATTAAACCCATTTGGGATACAGGAAAGCCCCTCTCTCTTTTTTCTTTTTCTTTTTTGTGTGTGGCCTATTTGAGCCAGTTTCTTACTTTTCATAAATAAATAGAGCCTCTGCGCACCGATGTTAAGCTTGGTAAAATAAGAAGATAATCCTTGCTGAAGCAGAGCTTAGACAAAACTAAAGCAAAATGGGGCTCCGAGTATTTTATAATTATAACCTACCGTGGTAGGAATTGTTTGGTTTAAACAAGAAATGCTATTCAGTTTCTAACTTCTAAGCATTGGATGTAGCTAGATGCTATCATATTTTTCGCATCTAATGCGGGGGAGAGCTGTTTGAATGCTAACGCTCATGTTTATTTATAGAACTGCACAAGTTTTGGTTGAACCGGGAAAAAAAACTAGATACAAATTTGGGTTTGTAATGGCTTTTTGTTTGTGTCATAATCTGTGCATCCAACGCGTGCAGGACCTACTTGGAATTGGAGAATACCGGCATAGTTCGGGTGATGTTAATCGGTAGATTTCTGCATTAAATTCCTGTTTTTGTACTCCAATCTTTTTGCATTTGTAATAGCTGTATTGATAATTTGGATAATCTCCTACGATTGAAATAGATCTTGTCCAACGATTTTTTCTTCCTCTTGGCCAAAACAAACTGCCTTAATGTATTTCAAATCACTATGTGCTACATTTTCATGTTTATAGATCGAACATGGCAAGTTAGAGATAAATGTGTTGGAATGCAGCTACTGTTACACATTGCAAAGATGCCCAATGGATCATTGATAAGCGTAAACAAGGTAAGTCATATAATAGCCTGGTCGACCATCTAGGCTAATTAATGAAAGTGAAGGTGAACAACGTCTAGGATTAGAGCAGTTTAGTGCAAAGCTACTGTCGAGTCTTGACATTTATCTTCACCGAAGATCTCGCTGCAAGGATGGGAAGGAAAATGGAGTTAGTTCATAATTGTAATAGGTGACATGCCAAAAGGGTAAAAACTAAATCAGGCTCGAGTATTGCAAATGAGATATCAAGTCATTCGGCATCTTCTTAAGATAAATAACCTTTAAAATCTCATCCCACCAAAATTTTGTGCCAACAAAGAAACACTCATAGATGTCTTTCATAATATTGTTTCCACTTTCCATCTAAGAGCACTCGATGAATCGTAATAGCACTCACACAAACATAAAAAAAGGACTTACTCGTGGGACGCGATCAGTTACCACATACGTTCTGTTGCCGGATGAATCGGGTTGTGGTATTATATCAGGGTTGCCATGCTATAGAACGCTTGCAATGTTCTTACTATGAAAGGACAAACTACATTTGCTTCCGTAGCTGACAAATTCTTAATGCCCCTCTCAGATATTCTTGAGCTGAAGAAATGAACAGGAACAAAGCGAGCAGTAAGCACACGTTCAAATAGTGAGACTTTGCAATTCAGTTGAGACGAACTTATTATAGATAACCCACTATAACAAACTACATTCAGCATTAGATGGAACCGCCAATTATATACCCCTCAACATAATATGAATGGTTCAAAATGATAATTCGCTTTTTTTAAAAAATATAAAGTCAACGGGATAACACAAAAAAAAAAAAAGAAGAAGCGGGCCAATCCTGCTAGTTGTTAGTCATATATTTCCACCAAAATTATTATCACCACATTAGTGTTTTTAAAGCTGGTAAAAAAAAAACAGACCTTGACTGCGTGTGGGCAACCAACCAGAAATTGTCTCTAGACCAGTTTCAACCTCATGAAATCTCACATCCCGAATATCCTCAATCAATAACCTCACCTACAAGAAAAACAAGCTTCTGAATTTCCTGAGCTTAAACTAAACAATGAAAAGTTTTGGCTTCTGATCTCGCCATATAAACGTCAGGGATGTCATCACGAGCACTAAATCAAGAATAGATCAACATTATTATTATTATTATTATTATTATTATTATTATTATTATTATTATTATTATTATTATTACTGCTATTACTAGTACTAGTACTAGTACGAGTACTATTACTATTACTATTACTATTATTATTATTATTATTATTATTATTATTGAAAAAAAAAGTACAAAACTAACCGGTGACGAAAAAGTGCTTCCAGTTTTTTTTACTCACTGGTCAAAAAGAAAGTTTGAAATTTCAAAATAATGGAAAGGTAATGGCTGAAATTCCCTTAGAGATTCTCTTTCTGCTTCCAAAGCCTTTGTCAAATTGCCTAATCCAAGACAAAAAAAATTACACATAATAGCATATGGGATAGTTCGGACATGTAAATTTGTAACACAAGAACAATAAGGCAATGAGATATTTATCCCTTACATTGGCACAAAAATTTAAGAAGACATTATAAACACTTCCCCCTTAAAAGTATAATCCCTAAACATGAAAAGAAGGGAACTAGAGTAACTTAATTGCTAAAAGAACTTAACCATCTAAGCTGGACAAGAAATGAGAAAAGTTTTACTATAGATATTAACAAAAGAAACTAACTGAAGAACTTCGTCGCTCAAGTTTCTAACAATTTTGAGCTGAGCTCTCGAACTCTATACTGAAATGCACTTCAAAGAAATGAATAAACATATCACTGCCCTCTCCATATCTACATGTGCAAAGCTTAGATTCTCCCAAATAAATTGGCCATAGATCTAGTGAAATGAGTAAAATTCATAAATAGTTACCTATAGACATCCAGTCAGGCGATTGAATCATACTCTTCCCCCTTTTTTCAATGCTATAGCAAGCCAAAGTGGCACCTTTGACACTATCTGTGGCAGATATGGACCAAAGTCACCCTTTAACACGTAATTTCAAAAAATCAACAATAATGCAAAAAGCGGGGAAAAGCACAGAAATGGGCAAAAAAATCCCTCCAACAAAATCGAATGATGCAAGTAGATGATTACACATATAAAATTCAACTCGTTTATTCTCATGTTTGGCATAATCTGCACCATCTCATCTCCGGCAAGAAATTCAACCTAAATATCCGTAAACCTACGTCAGTAAAAGTGCATCGGTCTAAAAAAACACCACCAACGACAGAGGCAAAATAAAACAGTACCTCCGACGGAGAGAAATTAGAAATATGTGGATTGAATTGTCCAGCCATATCTACAATATCGTCAGACAATTTCACACATAAATAAGCAAACAAGATAAACCAATTTGAAAATTAAAAAGAGACAGAGGGAAGCACGAGACGAGCGATATTACAGCTAGGTTGCAAAAAGAGAGCATGGAAGCGACCGTCAGAGGTGGCGATGGGAACAGTCGGCCGTCGGTGGCGGCTAAATTCTGGTGTCGATCCAAATAAAAAATTGGCGGGAGACGTCTATTTCCTTACTTGGGAGGGTTAATATAAGAACAATTTTTTACAGGGAATTTTTTTTTACAAATTATTTAAAATGCCCTCGTTAACAAATTTGATAACTTTTTTAGAAAAATAAGAGGGGATGGCCATTTATATATTCTGATAATTTATGCTTTATTATAATATAATTAAAATTATCATTTGTATATCATGTATATTCAGCCTCTATAACATATTTATATAATTATTTGAGCCTTATACTTATCAGTCTGAAAGCTAAATTAATTTGACTTGAGACCGGCCTAAACTAGGGAAATTAAGAAATAAGTAAAACCTTAACCCGAACTTAGGTTTTTACAAATAATATCCGATCAACCCATGGTTGGGGGTGACTAAATTGACCGCCTCTTAATTTTATTTTTTTTTTTTTTATTTTTTTAATAGTAATTGTAATTTTAATATTTTAATTAATTTCCACTTTTTTTGGTAATTTATTTTAATTTTTCCACCAATCGGTAATATCAATAAAATCCCTAGTAACAATTTTTTGTCTAATTAAAATATAATAATCATCATAATAATATAATTTTTTAATGGACGGTTAGTTCTAAAGGGGGAGAATATGACCGCGGATCATCTTTGAAGTCATTGGCTAATAAGTGTCGGTTCAAGGTGGTCCCAAATTTCTGCAGTCAAATGTTCAACTGATACAGACAAAACCTTCTAAGCCATCTTTCAATCCATTTTACTTAAAAAAGTATTTATACAAATAAAAACAAAACGTTTATAATAATTACCATTATTGCCAATATTCCTATGTAAGCAAAAATTAATATAGACCCATCGGTTACAAACATGACTAGATGATAAGGATATTCTATTACAATATACTAAATAGAATTGTCAATAGTTGCACCCGTGTCACGCCTTTATTTTCACTTCTTTTTTAATTTTATTTGTTGAATAATTTATTATTGCACCCTTTCTTATAATTTTTAATGGTCACACTTTTATTTCGCTCTTAATGGTCACACCCATTATTATCACACTCGCACCATTTATTGTGACTTCTAATGGTTATACCTTTTATTCTCACACCGTTCACTAGTACCTCTAATAGTCACACCCTTTATTTTTAGTCTTAATAGTCACACTCATTATTATTGCACCCTTTATTTATCATTTTTTCACCAATCTTACATCTTTTAAAAATTTGTTTTTTTTTAAGACTTTATAAGTATAACTTATACATATATATTGAACAATAATATCATATTATTAATGACTTATACGTATTGCATCTAGATATTATAGTGCATGATCATAAGATACTTTGTACAAATGATTTTTAGAGTTACTTTGAGGTTTACTTAATTAGCAAAAGCAACCAACTAACAAAAGTTAGAACTATTGTTTGCGTTGAAATTGAAATAAAAATGTTTGTATTAATTATGTGTTTCAAGATTCAATGTCTACCACAACAATATTTACATGATAATAAATTTATGAAGATCAATCATGCATAGCCCGCGCATCATGCGCGGGTCATACCTAGTTTTATCTAAACGCAAGTTACATGACTGAGCACGCTGATAATTCAGGACAAACTTTTTCTGAAATTATCAAAGCCATGATGCAGCTTGACTGCCACCATTATTACTTGTATGGCTTTCTGGGTTAACAATTATCGGTTGAGGGACTAGAGAGTGAGGTGGCAACCTCATCAAACACTTAGTTTGGGATTGAACGTAAAGCTCGCGAATGGTTTGGTAAATTCGTCTATGCAGGCCATCCGAATCCGCTCTGGAGTGGCTGGAGTATCTAGTGGAAACCACTCAGTAAGGCCACACTCCGACCTTGCAGCTGCAATTGCATCCTTGATGCCAAAAAATACAGAAGACGCGAGAAAGAAAGGAGGCTCCCCAACTGCTTTGGATGAATGTATTGCTTTAACATTTGGTGAAACCTGCATAAACCACTCTTTGGCTTTCAGGATCAAGGACGCAGTGTAGAAATGCATTATTTTCAAGATGAATACTACCTTCAAAAGTGCAACATTGAACTTTAGTGGAATGTCGCTGACAGATGGAAGTTTATAAGTTCCAGGGCCACAGGTATACAAAACGCCAGGTTTTATCCATTTGTGATCAGCGTCCCCCCATTTCAGCTCTTCCAATGCCACCCACCCTAATCCTTGCACAAAAGCTCCTTCAATCTGATTTTTAAAAAATGGAAATGATGATTCATGATTCAAATTTTACTATACCCTAAAGCTTCCTTGTGTGCCTGATGATAGAGTTTCACCTGTCCAATATCAATTGCCGGATTAAGAGAATGACCAAGATCCATAACAATGTCGGCTTTTCTTGTGTGAAAATCTCCAGTCAGCGTGTCTATTTCAACCTCAGCAAATGAAGCACCATACGTGTAGTAGCTAAATGGATTTCCGGTACATGTATTCCAATCGAAACTGATATTTGGTGTTGCATAAAATCCATGAGCAGACAAATCAATTCTCTCCATGTAACAAGCAAGAGCTAGCTGGAAAATATGTGAGAAGGCTATAACTAACAAAATTAGATGTATAAAACAACAACGCATTTCAACTTAAGATTTAACAAATTTATTAAAATCTGATATTTTTTTAACAAAAACTATTGTGATGCAACAGGCTAACAGTTGAATGGGATTCATGATATTAACCTGAAAGTGCACGATAGTTCCTACAAAGTTCGTTATAAGTCAAAATTACCTCAGCAAAAGATGCATGATTATGCTTTGAAGCAATGGGTTCCATGCGAGATTTTATTTGCTGACAAGCATTCAAAACTGCCGCACCATATATATCAGAACTAGCAGAAGCTGCAGTAGGAGAAGCATTTGGAACCTACAATAGATGGTAACTTCTCACAAGACACTTCCTGACAAAATGCAACATATAAAAACCAAGGAGTCTTATTCTTCCAGAAGAAACATCAAGTTGATGACTTACCTTATCGGTGCTAGTCTCTGAAATAAAAACATAACTAAGAGGAATATTAAATGCTGAAGCAGCAACTTGTGCAACTTTTGTGTGCAAGCCCTGCCCCATTTCAACACCACCATGAGTTACTAGTACAGTACCATCAGTGTAGACATGCACAAGAGCGCCTGCCTATCATTACAAGAATAACAAAATGTAAGCAAATGACAACATGAACATCTGGCTCCTGTTATAAACAACATGATACTTCTTATATAACGTCAAGGCTTTAAACATTTACCTGATTCATCATTTTTGCTGTAAAAGAAATTCCAAATTTTGTTGGAACCATCGCAATCCCTCTTTTTTCCAACGATTATGCAAATTAAACCTTCTAACAGACTCCCGTGCCTCCAGGAAGCCAGAAGAAAATTTAAGTTGCTCCCAAACCTTGCGCAGAGTACAATACTCTAGTCGCTGACCATAATGCGTCAATGATTGATCGTCTTGAAAGTTTAGTTCCTGGCAGTTACATTCAGCACAGACAATTTTTTAAACAGAAACACAAGTCATTTAGCGGTAGTTGCATTCAGCCTATGCATTGCCGGGCCCAAGCCTGGACAGAGGAGGATTGGTATTAGGAAGGGCATCCGGCCATCAAAAACATTGCCATTTGTAATCACATGTATAATAGTTAAGCGTCCATTTCCCCAATACCTTTTCAGTATATGGTGGTCAAAAAGAAGAAAAGAAAAGAAACACAAGTAATTTAGTGATCAGAAAAGATGGACGAAGGGATATTAAATAACTACCCTAATGTCTTCAGAAGCTTTCTTAAGGACTGCAGCAATTCGCTGTATCCAGTTCTCAGCAATAAGCATGCCTTGGGGTCCGCCAAATCCCCTAAATGCAGTATTAGTTGGGAAATTGGTATAACAAACTTTTCCTACCACCCTCATATTGGGTATGTCATAGACATTATCTGAGTGGAACATGGCACGCTCGAGAACAGATTGAGAAAGATCCAGGGAATTTCCACCGTTGTTGTAGATCTCAAGATCCAATGCCAATAGTCTGCCCTCATTTGAGAAACCCACCTACAACAAGTAATGTTTCTTACTACTGATTAAGAGATAAAAAACATCTAAAAACCCAGAGATAATTAGTTGAGGTGATTTATTTCAAATAATTGTCACCAGTAGGTGCCATTAAAAATTGCTGAAGACTGATTTTGCTAATTGAATATCAAATGGTTTTCTTTCCTAACAGCTCGGGCTTTTAGGGAATGTAATTAAACCATCTTAAAACAAAGTCATTAGAACTATCCAAAATTAGTAAGACCATTAGTACTGAAAAATATGTTCGAAAATAAGGACACTCTACATTAAGTAAAAAATGAACTAAACGAACAAGAAGAGATGAAGATAAGTAAGAAAATTTATCTAATTATCTTTTCAACTGAAGCTTCAGTTACCATAGAACAAACGGCATCTTTAAGGAGAAAACTTTAGCAATCTTAATCATAGTTCTAATATTGGTTGAAATAAATACAAAAAAATAGAGACAAAACTTAAAATTATAAAAACCATAATAAATCCCTAAAATGAGTAATACTAACAAAAAACAATCCAAAAGCTAGACAAATGTTAATTATCATCTAGAATAGTCCCAAGGTAATCAAGAAAATTAGATTGAACTAGCCACACTTTTAAAATTACAGACGATTATAAACGTCACCGTTTTTTATGAGCGGGGGTGATGTGGAAATTTGATACATTTAGAAGGTCAAAGAATGCTAGTTATAACAAAGACAACTTAATGAAAACCAGAAACTGAAAACGGGAAGCAATAAGCAAATATGGCATGTAAAACAAAAGGCAAATAAGGGATAATTGAATTCCCTAGAACAGGGCATAGAATTTCTTTCCGCTTATCAAATACCTTATATTTGCCAAAAAAACTATGCCTTTGTCCAGTTATCATCATATCGACATCCCTATCTATGGTAATCTTCACAGGTCTCCCCAAGAGATATGACGGCACAGCAGCAGCAGCAGCTATGAATGCAGAGCGTGTCTCCTTTCCACCAAATCCACCACCAATCCTTTTGGTCTTGCAGACAACTTTAGACATTGGAAGACCAAGAACATGAGCAACATATTTTTGGTGCTTTTGAGGGGCCTAAAACATGAAAAGAATGAACAAACAATCATTACCATCTTCTGCACCTTCCTGGCAGGGCTGTGGTGATTTGCTTTAGCAGTTTGATATTTTAATGTCTAATCCAAGATACAACCATATAGAAATAAAGTGACAAATGTTTACGCTGCATACTCTTTGTTAAAGTAAACACTAAATGGTTCCATTTCCCCTAACAGCTTGAGCTTTCGCGGGTTCAAAAACTACCTGAAGTATATGCTTGGAGGAATAAAAATTAGCCTCATGCTGTGCCTGATGGATGCTTGCCCTATGATTGTCCACATGCTAATCCGTTAGGAATTTGCTTGCACGTGAGGGGAAGTGTTAAAGTAAAAATATTAAATAGTTCCCTTTTCTAAGGGTTTGAGCTTTTGGTATAAGTGATAAACCATCTAAACTTACACTCTTCCTGTTGTTATTATTAGAAGACAAGTCACGGGAAATGAAAAGCTTAAATAATTGGATAGGCACCATAATATGATTGTCGATTGGACAATACAAAACCACTAACTATTTTATTTCAGTTTAAGCATCCATCTCACACTATCATGGTATTTTGCAGCACATTTGCATTAATTTAAGTGCAGAAAGTGATCCCAAGTAGGAAGACATGAAAAAAAGACAACCAGGCAAACGGCATAGCAAAATGGATCAAGGAAAATGTGAAAACGGGAAAATGAAACACAGATGAAAATTGATAACTGCTTCAGATTTGGATACAGTATAGACTTATATTTCTTCATGAAAAGAGGGAAAGCATATTAACTTACTTGTGTAGAAGAAATCATGTGAACTTCATTGCCACCATCCATCATCCAAATCAGACTGCTGTTAGGCTCCAGGTAAAAATGTTCTTGGCCGCCCATTTGAACTTCCCCTTCAATAATATTGACACACTCACTAGAGCAGAAGCAGGAGTCGACATCACCTTTTTTCATACACCTCTCTGAGTTAGGAAAGTAGCTGTTTGATTTGATCGCATCCTTTATGGATAGAATTGCAGGAAGCTCCTCATACTCGATGTTTATTTTTCTAGCAGCTACCTTCGCATTTTCATGTGTATCAGCAACTACAACACCTATTACCTGAGTTAACAATTTTGGAACTTTTTATAGGAACTACAAAGAGTTGCTTAAAAAACAAGGTTCCTTTAAAGAGAAAGGTAACATGTAGACATGTGTGACATGTAAAGCACCATACCTGTCCAACACAAGTAACAACATCTGATGCAAAAAGTTCCTCATCATGAATGATAGCACCAATATCATTTCCTCCTGGCACATCTTTGGACAGAAATAAACCTTCATAACCAGGGCATGACCTAGCTGCCGCATCATCTATGGAGATGATACGAGCGTGAGCCTTCTTACTCAATACCAAAGCAGCATGTAAAGTATTCAGAGGAATGGGAACATCATCTACGTACTCTGCCTCGCCCGTAACCTAAAGAAAATGCCAACAATAGATGATCACATGATGAAAAGCTTCAAGTCAGTCTAACAAGGAGAAAAAGAAGAACTTCTTTTCCAAGAATTATCGGATATGTTTCAATTTTTCTAAAACCTAAGGGCCATTCTCACCTCATTTTAATTAAGGATATAATCTTTTAAAAAACCAATATATTAACAAAGCCAAGTTTTTTTTTTCAAAGCTCATGTAAAAGCCAAGTTGACAAAACAGCTCCAAGAATTCAGTCCTAGCCTTTTAATATTAAGTCCTCTGAGACTCTTCTCTATAATTATTAATATCAGCCACTAGTAAATGACTACAACTTATAATGGCAGTCAATAGTATTGAAGTTAACTTCTATACCTTCATTGTCAAGATTCATCAGATAAATCCAAATAAAAAATTTTACCTGAAGTGTTGATGAAAGATGGATTTCGGGGGACCCCACTGCTGTGCCGTGCTTCACCAATTCATAATCTTGACATGCACAAGAGGGAGGCCTACTGTAGGGTTTAACTGCTGAAAGATGGGACGGCAGAAGGTCCATACAAGCATGTTTCCTTTCCATGTGGCAGGAAACCCAAACAAAAAACTTAAAAAGAAGCTTAAAGACAGTGATTGACGAAATTCTACCATTCCACCAGGTGCATTCTCTGAAAGAGAGATGTCTTTTGTTAATGACCTAAGAACACTCGACAGCAATTTCTGGTCCCAAATTTTCCCTTTTATCAAAGCCTCAGTTTCTGACGCTGAGAAAGAAACAGGAGCAACCCCACCATAAACCAGAGAAGCATCAGAAACTACCCATGCGCCATCTTCCTGTTCCAAAAAACACGCATTCCTGCGTTTACAATTGCAATGTCATCATCTCGCCTATGGGCCTGTTTGAACTCTTTCACAAACTCAAAAGGACGAGTCCATGGCAGGAAAACTGAAAGTAAAATTTCATTCGCTGCGAGGTCAACTTTCCTGTAACTTAGGAAAAAATCTTTTGCCATCATAGCTCTGACATTTCCCTTGCCGTCAATAACTTGAAACATAGCTCCAGCAGCAATCCAGAGTGGATTTAAATCTGAAATAGGACTTGCATTACAGACGTTTCCACCAATTGAGGACACATTTCTGATCTGCTTCCCTGCAAACCATTTTAGTTGTTCAGCAATTGCCTTACAGGCTGAAGTCTGGTGTATGTCACGTTCCACTATGACATTTCTCAGAGTTTCCTGAAGCACAGTCAGTCTCACTGCAGCGCCAATCTGAAGCCCTTCTTCCTTCACACTCAAAGCATTCAGTTCAGGAACATGGCTAACAGAAATTAGAACTTTGTACTGAAGATTCTTAAACTTCATATCAATGCCTACTTCAGTATTCCCCACCACTAACTTAGCATTTGGATACCTAGACTTCAGATCCAACACCTGTTGGAGCATAGTTGGCCGGAACCATCTCAGTCCACCAAACCCACTCAAACTGAGTGATAAGATCTTCCTGGTTAAAAGTTCAGGAGGAAAGATTAGTTCTTTATCAGTTTCAGAACAGACACCAGTATTGTCATAAGAAACATGGCCACACGAGGCAGTCTCTACATCAGAGCTAACATTTTTCCCTCCGCAGGAACATGGCTCTCCAGTAGACGGACAAATATATGCACCCTCAGGAGTATTAATAGAAGATTTCTTGGTGTACAGTTCATCATCTGTTTTTGCAAACACACGAAATGCATCAATAATTGGTCTGTATCCAGTGCAGCGGCATAAATTTCCTGAAAGGCTTTCTTCGATTTGTTCTTCAGTTGGGGGAGTTGTACTAGACCTGAGTAGGGAATACATAGACATCACAAAGCCAGGAGTACAAAACCCACACTGTGATCCATGAGCCTCGGCTAGGGATTTCTATGTTCATCAAAAGGTGAACCATAAGTCTTCTTGAAAAATCAATGTAAGAAAGAGAATTAAATATCAATAAAAAAGACATAGCCAATCGGACAAATGCAACTCCATGATCATGTGACGTCCAATGCACATCCTAACAAACAACACTTCATGGTCTGAATGGAGGTTGCGCTATCAAACACATCATTTTCTATTCTGAGCTGAATTCTGACTTAAATAGGCCATAAATTTTCACGCTACCTGAACTGGGTGAAGACCTTTACGACGGTTCCCGATGCCCTCTACTGTTATTATGTGCATTCCTTCCACAGAATACAGTGGAGCCAAACATGAATTAATGGCATAATGCCTGCATGCACTCAATCGGAATTCTGAATGTCATGAAATATTAGTAACAAAGCATGACCCCTTTTAAACTTATAAAAAAAACACTCACATAATTTTCTTGGTATTGTAATCATAATTGGATACCATCACAGTACACGCACCACATCCACCTTCTCCGCATCCAAGTTTAGTACCCTTCATGCCCTCGTCTGAAACACGAAAAATCATTGATGCCAGAAGTGTTATCAGCACCAAAAAAGAAAGAAAAGGTATTGATACTTAATGACGAGACTCCAATCAATCCAGAGACAAAAGCTAATTACAGAGCAGAGTCCAACATAGAGAATAAACAATCAACAGCAAAGATTGGATAAAATTGCATAAAAAAAATAAAAACTGCAAACCTCTCAAATATTGAAGCAACGAAAGATGAGCCAACCCATCCGGCAATATTCGCTTAACACCATTAACATAAATCACAGCTTCCTTGGCGGCGCGCAAGTGCAAATCCTCCTCCTGTTCAATGGATCCCATGCTCCTTCACTTGCTCGTTTTCCTCAACCCGACCTCCTAGACTTTTGGGTGATTGCAACAACCCAAACAAACGAACAAAAAACAAAAAACAAAAAACAAAAACAAAAAAAGATAAATCTCCTAGTCTGTATACTTGTACAGAGGAGACGAGTTGATCAAACAGTTTTTTTCTGGTTCGGAGAAGAAGTTGAAGCAACGGAGAAGAGCCGGCCAACAGGGTAGCCGGACAGACAAGTACAGAGAGTCAAAAGACGACAACGGCACCGTGGATGCTTAGATAATAATAAATTAAATAATAATATATTTTTAAAACAAAATCGAACTCCCTTAATTTATATGAACTATATTTTAAATTTGATTCATAAAATTTTGCCTCTTTTATTTAAATTAGACTATTTTTCATTTTTTTTAAAAATACATGATTTTAAAATCATATTTTTTACAATTATTTTAGAAATTAAGATGAAAAGGTTAAAAATTTTGAACAAATTAGAAAGTTTTTTAAAATTATATTTTGTATTTTAATTTCATCCATGTAAATCTTAATTAGTAGGGCCCCATTAAAAATGCTCCACATAGAGCTGCGCCTCCTTTACACGAGAGAATCTAATAAAGAATGCATATATATAATCTTTATATATATATGAGGGGAAGTTGGGGATCCAACCTATCTTGTTCTCAAGATTATGATGCACTGTTGCTTAATGGTACAGACATGCAACATACAAAAGTGGACAAAGAGAAAAAATTACGGCGCTGTGAACTTTTTAGCCCTTTTTCATTTTTTTGGATGCACAATGGTGACGATGCAATCCAAACAGTAATGGCGAGGAGAACACCACCGACGCACACACATATACATATATATATATATATTAGTCAGACTTCAAAGATTCCATGTTCGGGGATCCGATGAGATCATTCCTTTGTTAGCTGCTGCTGCCTTCTTCTTTCTCCTGCCGCTGAGTTGTGTTGATTAATCTTTTGTCACCTGCTGCTACTAGAAATTATCCTCCCGTGCCTTGAATGATAACCACGTTAAAATCTATATTATTTCCTGTAGATACATGTATTTATTCTGATATTTGCTCTTACATTTATATAAAAGACCCATAATTGTAAAGGACTTTTCCTAGGGTGTATTAAAAGGAAATAGTACACGTCATTTTTCTAAGTGAAAAGATGATTCTTATTTCTTTCTTGTTCCACGTTGCAACATACAAAGACTATGCAAGCACGTTTATAAATTAATTCCCCGAATCCCCACAAATTCGCTATTTTCAGACAAAGACATTGATGTGGTAATACGTCATTTTCCCGATTGTATTTTAGCACTTTAAACTTATATTATTGTTTATTTGTCAATCACATCTTACTTTTCTTAAAGACGCATAATTGTTTAGCTCGATCTCAAGGACAAGGCATCCTCTTCGGGCACCAAGAGGATGATGGTACGAAAGCCCCCTTCGTCTCTGTCGATATCAGTATAAGCATATACGTATCAAGCATGAATCAGAAAGACTGCAATGCATACGCACGTTCATTGTAATTTACTGGCTTCCCAGGAGCACAGGGACCTCAAAAGAGTAACAGAAAAAACGAGATGTTCCTGTAATTACGTACTACTACTCGGGGAACGGTACTGGTGGAAGAGAGGAGTGGAGATGAGTTGGGCGAGCATGCATGGGAATGACGTCAAATACGCCCCGCTTCGTCGGCCGCCAGGGAGATGATGGGATCCAAGGACAACTATATATAAGATTGGACAATCGCATGGAAAAATCGTCAATTTTCGTTCACATAATCATGGACAACAGCCAACTTGGCTCATACTTAAGTTGGAACTAGGAGTTCGAAGCTAAGCATTCTCACGTATTACAACAATCACAGGACAATTTCTAAGTTATAACCGTCCTGATACAGAAGAACTTCGCTTCAGAAAGTGTTGGGAAGATAAAAGGCAAATTTATGACACTGCCTCTTGTTCCCGCAGCCGTGGTTCCCGCTTACGGCCCCAGTGTGGGGTCGTCTCAATCAGCTTGTGTGGTACTAGTCTTTTTCCCTCTTAGTAAGCTTCAGAAACTTGGCAACCCTCAACCTTGCAACTTCTGCCTCCTCTTCAGCTGTTAACTCTCTCACAACAACAGTTAGTCGACACTCCGGCCTCACTCTGATCCCACTCCTTCCCTTGGCATGATATGAAACCCTTTTCTTAAAAAATCCTTTACCTACAAATGCTTCGGCTGCCATTGGAAGGTAAAGAATTAGTACCTCTGAATCTTCATTGTAAGAAAGATACACATTGAGACAATCAATGTGGTAGCTCAATTGATTTAGGAGTTAATGGAATGAAAAAGAGAGATAAAGAGAGAGAGGGAAAAAAAAGTTCTCAGTGTAAAAAAGCACATTTATAAATGTTTTGTATGTCAGAAAAGGATAAAATTCCAGCAAGCATCAACATTAGTGTACAAGATAAGCGAAATGACTCTTTTTCCTTACCAACAAGAAGTCGGTCAGCATCCAATCCATGGTTGTGAGTTGCATTGGCCCGTGCTGAATTTATAACCTGCAGTAAGGATCAAATTCTTTACTTCACACATCTATATATTTTATCTCTGCTCCCCATCTTATTAAAGTAAGCCTAGCATGCATTACCATGATCACAGATAAAACTACCCTTCAAATTAGACAGAATATGTATGATGAACACAAATCAGGCACTAAGTGAGATTAATTATTCCTTTAGCCAAAGATAAATGTTAAAATCTTCAATGTAACATTCAAGATGAAATAAGTGGAATATAAAAAGAACTTTATGGTAGTAGCATCCTTACAAGAATTAACCATGACAACAACCTAAATTTCTAGCAGATTCCATAAATAAAACAAAAGAAACCGACTTTGTCCAAGTGTTGGCACCAGAAAGCTCAAAAAAACAACCTGAAATACAGTTTTAGCTGCTCGTTTTATTGTTACTTGGAGCTGTAAGAGTGCATCTTCAACCCGCATTCCACAAACCAACTCAGCCACCAAATTGAGCTTTTTAGGACTCTGGTCCAATATCCGGGAGTTCATAATTAGTTTAGTTCATGAAGCAGAAATGACATATCATGTACAAGCATTCCCTAATTCTCATCATTAACAAATACCATAGCATGCAAAGAAACCCTGGACGCAATCTAGAGAGAATGAAATGTCCATTTCACATTATGGCCGAGGTTCAGTTTATAGTAGTAAGTCAAGAAACAGTATTTTCAAAAGCATTAGGCAAAGAGAACAAACCATTTTAATACCCTTTCGAACAGCTTGCACTTTTGAAGGCTTGGTAGCTAACTTTTGGTCCTTTGTCCCCCCTGTCTCTGAATCCAGAACAGGAACTAATGGAGAAGTAACGGGTGTTGAACTTGTTTCTGATGATTCTAAAAGTAAAAATTTTGAAGTAGATATCCCCTGCAGTATGGGAAAAAAAATGACAGAAACATAATTAGAGGTGTAATTCCTAAGCAAGTAGATAATGCACATAAGCAATCCATTTACTGTACTTAAAAAAATGATCATCAAAAAATAAAAAGAAGATCTCAATCCATACGGAGGAGGGAGATATTACCATTTCCTGGGCGTGCCTATGGAAGGCCAATACATTCAGCTGATCAACAAATCGGCCTAAGACAATAAATAACAAAGGCATAAAGTAATTGCTGGTTACTTTCCTATGATCAATTAATTAATTAATTGTGTGGACGTAAAGATAATGCGGAGACAGTAGCAGACACAACAGTAAGCTTCATCTAATAGTAACTAAAAGCAACAATCTAATTTACAAAGCATAAATCCGAAAAATTCGTTAGTCGTCGAAGTAAACAAACATCAATCGTAACAATTCGTTTGAAGCGGCAGAACAACGAGTGACATCATATGCCGAAATGAGAACCAGCTAACAGAAATTCTATGTAAAGCAAAATACCACATTCCGTAGTATATCGACTAACAAAGGCATCAACTTGGAACAAAAATGTCAACTTTCCAGCAGGATATGCCTCCCTCCAATCCAAAAGCACATACAAAGACTGAAATACAAGCCATTAATGCACAAGAAAATGGACGATATTGATCAATAGCGATACTCTCCATACAATACTAACCAAAGCAGGGAAAATTTGATCACACAAAACAGGTTTTGACGGCATAAAAGTACAATCAATACTAACCGACGATGGCTGATGTCTTTGAGCAAGTGGAAGGGGAGTGGATGACAGCTCCGCCATCGGAAGGGAGGCCGTGGCTCAGAGCACGGAGCAGGGGGCGCAAGCACGGCGGCGCCATGCCAGCATCATCGAAAGGCGCGGAATGGGACACTCCGGTGGCTACGACCCCGAACTCTGGACCGGATCCGGCGACGGCGACGGTGGCGGGGGCGGCGGCGAGGAGAAGTGGGGACTAGGCCGAATACGAGAAGGGTGGTGACCGTCTGGACTTCTTAGTCGGATCATGTCCGCAACCCGGACGTGGTCACGCCGGTTATTTTGGACGTTTTTTTACAATAAATTATTTTATGTGTGTATATATATATATAAATACAATGGTGTGCTATAAGTTTTTGCAGCACACCATACACTGTGTGAGATCAAAATCTAGCGGCTCTCGTTTATCTTTTCATTTTTTCAGATTTGCAGACCCGATTGCCCACCCGACCTACCCGACCTGCCTGACCCGCCCGAACCGGACCTCCCGCCCGCGACCGTGCCACCGCTTGCCGCCGTGGCCTCGCCCCTGCCGGTGGCCCCGCCCTCCACCCCCTCCCCCCGCCTGGCCACCACCCACCGCCATGGTCCCTGCCCCCAGCCAGCACCTTGCAGCCACTGCCAACCCCCTTCTTTGCCACCGTTCGATCCGTGCCCCATCAGCCCCACCCGTCCTCGGCTGGGCCCCCGCCACCACCCCGGGGTGGCGGGGGCGCCAGCCGAGGATGAGCGGAGGGCAGAGGCGGAGAAGGGGGGTTGGTGGTGGCTACAGGGTGCCGGCTCAGGGCGGGAACTACGGCGGTGGGCGGTAGCTGGGCAGGGGGAGGGGGTGGAGCAGGGCCGCCGGCAGGGGGCGAGGCCGTGGCGGCATGCATTGGCGCGGTTGCGGGCGGGAGGTCCGGTTCGGGCAGGTCAGGCGGGTTGGGCGGGTAATCAGGTCTGCAAATCTGAAAAAATGAAAAGATGAACGAAAGCCACCAGATTTTAATCTAATGGCTTTCATTCAGCAACGTATGATGCGCTGTAAAAATTTATATCGCACCAATATATATAAAAAACATAAGTACACAATCGCCAAGCCCCTAAATAACATTACATAATGGAAGTAGTGATAAAAGGATAATCACTGCTTCTAGCAAAAGAGGCTAAATTATGTGCTAGGATATCAAAAGGTCTAGGAATCCAACACTCAGTTATACATTATAAATGTACGATTGTTTTCTACGTTTTACTCCACCTCTTGGACTTCTAGCTCTGTCTTGAATCTGATTTCTGTCTTCCAATTTGAGTTGTATCTGTTATTATTATTTAAGTTGGATTCAATTTGAGCTGCATGACTTAGCCTTTTTTAAAAAAAAATTTCGAATAACTAATTTGCTACACCTCTGACCATAATTTGTACTGATTTTGCAATTTTTGCCTCATTTATGTTACAAACCACTTAGTTATTTTTTTGTTAAAATTTGTTTAGCTTGACTATGGTGCACCTGTTTAGAAGATAAGTAATGGGCGCCCCGCTCGACCAACAAACCATCTACTATAGCAATCATTCTTCAGTAAATTATTAATTATAACAGCAAATATAATGTTTGTTTGATATGGATGACAGGTCAATCGTCTCACCGGGGACTCACCTCTGGTTGTCAAATTAATTAACCTTAGCTTAACCAAAAAAAACATACGCTAGCTGGCTGATATTAGCTTTTTAAAATGAGAACGTCCTTTATATATATATATATAGCACACGTCTGGTTTCGAATTAATTAGCCGCGGCAGAGAAGTATGGACGGTCCAGATTAATATATGTAGTGATGAACGTCCTATACTATATCATATCAACTGTATCAGCTAGCGTCCGAAGCTAGTGCGTCCCATATTAATCGACGCCGTCGAGGCCGTCCTGATGCTGCTCGCCGCCGGCATGGGCGTCACCGCCGTCGATTCCGGCGGCCACCGTCCTCTCGACGTTGCCGTCTCTCCGCCCAAGCTACAAAGCTAGAAGCTTGCTGTGTCCAAGCTCCTCGTCGCTTCCGTCAATGCGCCCGACTGCTGATGGGTGATTTTGGGTTTTATGGTTTTCAGGTGGGAATTGTTACAACATCTTCATCCAAATTCCACTCGCTATTTTAGCCCAGATGATATGGTGAATCTTAATTTGTCAGTTCCATCTATATTATGATGTTGGGCTTCCTTTGTTTTGCACTTCATTTACCCAAAAAAATCCCATGCTCAGTTTATCAAAATTCAGCTTTGCTATTTTGGCTAATATTTGTACTGCAAGCTAAGTTGTTCTTGTTCTTTATGAAGAGTCTCATTGATACATGTATTGAAAATGCCGGGGAGTTGCTTAGATCGAATTTTGGCGGAGAAGTCTTGTATAAGGTATGATGTGTGTGATCTTGCAATGTACCATCTTTGTAAGTTAAATACAATTAACTTTTCATTATACGCTTATCTTGATGTACTCAAGGTTGCCACTGGGGGAGCTGGCAGCTTTCTTCAGCAACCATATGGCAATAAGTTGAAAGCTTTAAATGAAGCCATAGCTTCTTGGCTGCGCAGCGAAGCACTGACGATACCGACGATGAACATCTATTTGAAAATTTCCATTCTAGCAGGACAATCAAAAAATTGATACTGGACTCACCTTTATTTGCTACTTGTATATGGAAAATGGCTTTCGAAGGAAGACGTGATATATGGGCTCTTGGTCACAGGTATAATTCCCTTAATGAAGTCATTTAAACTGCACTATGAAGAATCTCTTGGATTCATTTCATCTATTGGGTTTATTTTTATAGGTGTTGAATCATTTGATGTGGATATGGAGCGGCAAAAAGTGACAGTGAAAGGCAATGCGGATCCGGAGGCTGTATTGAAAACCGTTTCAAAGACAGGAAAGCAGAATTCCTTCTGGGAAGAGGCTGATGCTGAAACTGTTGCTGCTTCCAACTGATGTATACAAACTCTTTGAGTTATGGGTGCTACAGTTTGCTTTCTTTTTGCTAAACTGGATTTGGCAGTTTTGAATTGCATGCTCTAGATCGTATATAGTGTATACCATAACTTTGTGTGATATGTTTGTAACTGGAATTTCCATTTTCAAAGATGTTCTGATCCTCTTCTGCAATTTTGGCGTGCAATTTTGTTGGTAGCGTGAACAAAGCATTCTGGTAGGCTTGTTTCAAGACTCTGTTTCACAACAAAATTCGGATTGTGGAGTATAATGGGATTGTTGAAGTAATCGAAAAATATTGTCCCAAAATTGAAAAAGAGAAAACCATGATACTTTGCATTGGCTAAGATGAAATGTGACTTTCCATTGTAAACAACATTTGTTTTCCATGATCAGAACAATATTTGCATGCCGCTTTAGAACAAATGTGTATTTTATGAATCTATATCTGCCGATATTCGTCACCACAATGACCAACTACTTTCATGAGATCCTTCCCTTCAGCAGATGCCTCTCTGATGCTCTCCACATCTTCTTCATCCAACGCAAGTGAGAATATCGTGTTTGTGTCTTGAATGTGCTCCGAAAGGCCAAATCTTACATCAATCATCGATCCTGCTGCAGCTGCCTAAACAATAAAAAAACTCATAAGAACTCATGATATAACGAGTGCAATGTGCAATGAAAAAGCAATCAAGTTTTCACCATTTCATTTCTTCTATATCAAGAACAAACTGCATTTTCACCATTACAAAAACGGCGTTCAAATTACATTATTGTTACCACTTGATTGAACCTAATAATTCATATAAACACTAGAAAGAAGTTAGTAGATACATGAAAGTCCTCATACACAATATCTGTAAA